>CAKNXH010059158.1:26696-38589 GCA_932178445.1 Andricus quercusramuli
TAAGGCCCCATTAACTAAAAATGTTACTGTGTTATATTCTTAATAAAAAATATAGCGTTTATCGTCTTCTTGCAAAATGCGATAGAGAATTGAAAAAAGGTTCCAAATTAACAAAATGGCAGTGGTTTTTATCAAACAATTAAAAATCGATTTTCTCAAAAAACTCACATTTAATTATATGCCAATTTTTTTTTAAGCTCGTGCTTTGGTAATAGTTTAGCTCGCAAGGTGCTTATAAAATGCCTTCCGTCTATTAGCAGAAAATTTGAAAAACATTCAGAAGAATAAAAAGTGTGGGGCTTTCAAGAAAATCTTTTTCATTCGTTTCTTCGAATTTTGAAAACATGAAAAAATACATTTTCTGGAAAACCACACTTTTTCTATTTTTCCAAAAAATTTTGAGAAGTTTCTAATCATAGAAGAAAGGCATCTTATCAGCATCATGCCAGCAGACTTACAAGATATCTTCATTATCAAAGTAAAAGTTTAAAAAATGGCAAAAAATTCAAAGTGGGTTTTTTGAGAAAATCGATCTTTCATTTTCCAAGAAAAAACCCTTTTGTTAATTTTAAACCTTTTTTCAATGTTCTGTCGCGCTTCGGCAGAAGACAATGAACACTCAATTAGGTCAAAAGTTATAGAGGTTTGAAGAAAAAAATTGAGTTTTTGCACAAAATTCAAATACGCCTAACTTTTTGGGATTGTTTTTTTGCAAATCGGAAAAATACGTATCGCCTAATAACCTCCGAAAAACAACATATTTCCTTCCGAGAGATTCTGCGATTCCAAATGCAGAACCCTGCCTGATTTAAAATGGATTCGGTCGTCTGAAGAATCAAGTTAAATAGTTTCAGAATCGAATATGGAAAAATAAATGACATAATAGGGTACAGTTTTGAAAATAAATACCATTAAAGAAAATTTAAATGGCGGGATATTTTAAAACAAATTAATAAAATAAGTTGTAAATATTTAAATATTGTCAATATTATTTATTGTGGTATTGGAATGAAAACACTATGAATTATTTTTAACAAATTCTGTAAATAAGTAATGGAAGTTAATAGAAATAAAATTATCTTTTGAGGGTTTTGCAAAAAAAATAAGTAACTAATTATGAAATAATATGTATACAAAGTATTTTTTGGTTGAATTGAATGCAAGTCAGTTAGATTTTGATTCATTATTATGGAAAAATGTAATTATATAGTACAATGTAAAGTAAAGTGATCTATTTACCGCTAATAGCTAGCACTTTAGCTTCCAACTGAATTGTTTTTTTCTTTCATATCATTTGACTTTAAAAGAGATACTCAGCCTACTTCTCTACTTTCCTTCGGAATCATTGATAAGTGTATGACATCTTGTTTTTTATCATCTATCCACCAAACCAGCGCAAACTTCTTTTCTCTTGAAGGCATTTCAGATATTATTATTTTAATATTTATCACGAAAACAAAGATATTTTCTTTGACTATAACCAATAAAATTGACATTTCTACAAACTGCGGTGTTCGAGCTGGGAGGAAACAACAAAGTATTTGTTACGCGAGCGCAGGCGTCAAGGCAGCGACGCCATATTTGAGCGTGAAAATTTAAAATTTCAGTTACTGTATGCGAACTACAAAGACAGCGAAGTCAATAAATCAAAGTTAATAATACGTCAAAGCTGTTAGATTCCAGGTCTAATTATATCAGAGAAATGTTCATTTCCTTATTTCTAACAGTGTTTGTACTTTCGGGACCATTGTCGTTAAAAACCGCCCAATCAGACAAACGGCTCCTGGTGCCGACTGTAGCAAAAGAAAATATATATGAAGATAATATCAAAGATAACATTATACAGTTATAGGTACGTGGTAGTCGCTATCCTATCTATTTCATAAAAGAAGTTACTCTACAGAGTAAAAAATATATAAGAGCAATTCCATGTTAAATCATCTGAAGAATTTCAGCCATACTTAATAGTTTTGATGAAAATTCTAGTATCCTTCTTCTTAGATGTTGCAAGGAAAAAACCTGAAATAATTGTTGAAAAAATCCAAAAACTTAGGAAATAGTCCAAATTAAAATTTTTTGTCTTTTCTTCTTTAAATTTCATAACTTTGGTGATTTTAATTATATTAAGGTATATTTTTTGAATTATTCGTAATAGGACGCAGTTTTAGAAATATATATATTTTTTTAACTGCGTCCTATTACGAATAATTAAAATAGGACCTCGATATCACTAAAATCACGAAAGTTTTGAAAATTTTGGAAAAGAGGACCAAAATTTTCAATTTTGAATATCCCTCAAGTTTTTGGATTAGGAAAAAAATTATTCTAGCATTTTTCTTTCAACACCCTGAAGAACGTATACTAGAATTTTCATCTGAATTACTAACAATAGCTGAAATCCTTGAGATGATTTGACACGGAATTGCTTATGATTACAATATTTTTTAAGAAATGTGAAGAGATCGACTTTTGAGGTTAGAACTTTCATTCAAGACCCTCCATTCAACTTAACAAATTTTAAAATTACAATTCACAACAAAGATAAATATTATGAGAAAGAAAAGATAAAACATTAGTGTTGAGCCAATTTTCCTCTGGAATAGATGTCTTGATATCATATCAAACTTTGTATTTGATTTTTGTTAACAAAAATTATTATAAAATGTTATACAGAGATTAAGAAGTGTTTATCGAGGAGTTAAAAAAATTATTTTTGAAATTTAGAGATTGAGAAGTGTCTAAGGAGGAGTTAAAATTATACAAAAAGTTACAGAGCGTTAAAAGAGAACTTAAAAATTATGTGAAGATTATAGAGCTTCAAAGGAGACGTTAATAAAACTCAAGAACGTAGAGACAAGCGCTGCAATGTAGGGGCTAAGATTTATGTAGAAGCAAAATAGAATGAAAATATCTTCAAGAGCGGCTAAGTAGGAGCTAGTAGAATAAGCAGCTTCAAAGTAGAAGCAATACTTCCACTTAGAGCATCAAAGTAGGGCCTATATTTCGACTCGGGTGTGACATTGTGTACATATTTCATAACATTTTGCATCTTCATTTAACAACAAATAGTAGTTTTCATTTTAAGTTGCATAAAACTTAGGATCTGTTAACGAATGAAAACACCAAAATTATGTTGTATATTCATTTACTCAATATTAGATACACGTTGTTTTCAATGCTCAATAAGAAATTGTTGTTGAATGATTGTGCAAAATAATTAAAATATTCCGCAAATGTCGCTATGTTTTCGTCATACTCTACTCTTGTTAATCTTTCGTCAAATAATTTTATTTTGTCCGGGAAGGTAGAATGTGGAGCATTAAAGTAGAAGCAAAAACTGAGCCCCTATTTTGACGCTCCAAGTGGAAGATTTGGAAATTTGTGCCCATTAGAGCGCCAAAGTAGGGGCAAAAATCAGATTGGAATAGCTTCTACTTTAAAACCGTAGCCCCTACAAATGACAGCGTGAAGAGCGTCAAAGTAGGGCCTATATTTCGACTCGGGCGACACATCTCTAAATGGCAAGTCCACTAGCCGGGTGCACCGTAACGTGCACCAGGTCGTTCAAGACGTCATTTACGAGAACTTTTTTAGAATCTAAATTGTGTCAATAGCCAAACTAACAACCATTAAGAAAATATGAGAGAAAACAAAGTTTTCATATTTTTATTTCGGTCTTACGATACATTTAGAAAAAATTAAAAAAAGAAATCGAGTCAAAATTCCTTTTTATTGACGTTTCGGCCTCATCTGTGGGCTTTCATCAGAAAGAAACATCTTAGAGAATTATCGAAGTCAATCATCAATATACGTCGAAGCGAATGACAACATTTTAAAGTTTTGTAAAGTCAGATCATTCTGAAGTATTAAAAATCATTATGAAGTTTGTAAAAAAACATCAGTTTGTTAGCTGTTTCACAGCATTTTAATTACAAAATATGAACCTTTTTGAACATATTGGGAAAGTTACTTGGACTTTATAGTTTCCCAATACTTTTTTTACAAGCTTCAGAATGATTTTTAAAACTTCAAAATGATATCTGACTTCACAAAATTTAAAAATGTTGTCATTCGCTTCGACGTACATTTACGATTGACTCCGATTATTCCTTAAGATGTTTGTTTCTGATGAAGGCTCATAGATGGGGCCGAAACGTTAATAAAAAGGAATTTTGACTCGATTTAGTTTCTCGATTTTTTCTAAATGGATCGTAAGACCGAAACAAAAATATGAAAACTTTGTTTTCTCTCATATTTTCTTAATATAATAAAACGATCGAAGAAACCTTGACTTGATGATTTCTTTAGAAATTTTGAGGTTTATCTACCAAAATAACTACCAATGGTGAGTCGATGATCAGGATGCACCGGAACGTGTACCAGGTCGCTTAGCACGTATTCTGCAAGAACTTTTCAAAAATTCTAATTGTATCAATAGCCAAAATAACTACCAATGGTGAGTCGACGAGAGTTAATTTGGTTGTTGAAACAATTCAAATTTTTAAAAAGTTCGCGTAGAATACGTGCTAAACTACCTGGTGCGCGACTCGGTGCACCCGGATCGTCGACTTAACACTGTTAATTATTTTGGATGTTGACACAATTTGAATTTTAAAGCAGTTCTCGTAGAATACGTGCCAAAAGACCTGGTGCACGTTCCGGGGCATCCTGATCGTCGACTCACCATTGGTGGTTATTTTGGCCATTGATACAATTTAGATTCTAAAACAGTTCTCGTAGATGACGCCTTGAACGACCTGGTGCACGTTCCGGTGCACCCGGGTAGTGGATTTACCATTTAGAGATGTGTCGGTTATTGGCAAACTTAATATTTTAATTTTCAACGCGTGCTAATGTTCTCTAAGACTTGAATTCTTTTTTTTTCACGCGGGATCGATGCGGAAAAGTCGCTGCCTGCGCACAGTAGCGACTGCGCAGCTACATTTTAAAGAACTGAAGTCTACAGATCTTATACTGAAGTAATTCACAAACACTCAATACTTCGAATCGAATTTCTATGAGATTTTTCAACCTTTTTTGAAGGATTTCTATATATTTGACTGAATTGGGTTATTTAAACCTTACAATTATGTGATTACAAACTTTCAATACCTCATTTGTGATTTCTACGAAAGTTTTCAGCATTCTTTCATGAATTTCTCTATATATTTTATTAAAATTTTTTAAATCGAAGTTCAATATAAAGTTTACAGAATTCCTGTGGAGTTATTCTAGGTTTGTTCTAAATTGAATCCTGAAAGTTATACAGAATATAGAAAATTTGTTCAAGGTTCGCTCTCATCCCCGACTCTTGTAATAGTTCAAGAAAGTTTAATGAACTTTTTGTTTCCGTGCGAAATTAAAGTATCGGAATTTATTAATTGAAAATTTTCAATTTCTGAAAAGAGATCTTTCTCCTTCGCTCCGGTGGGAATCGAACCTCACTTCTTTTGATTGCCGGTCGGTTGCTTTAACCACTAAGCTACTAGAGAGATCGAAGACAGATACATTCGCGCTCGATGATATGTTTATCTCGCGCTTCGCGCTCGATTTTGTGTTCACCTCGCGCTACGCGCTCGGACACATTTGCCTGACGCTTTAAGCTTGGTTCCTTCAGGTTTTCGCACTTCGTGTGCTCGCTATTGCGCGCGTTTTGGGCTAATACTCCCTTAGCAAACTTCATCGTCATGACTGGCTTTTGGTTTAATTCCGCCAGTTTTACATAAAAAGAACAAATTTACTTCAAGTTCTATCGACCTCAAGGAACACATTCTCATCAAGACACTCGTGCTTCGCACTCGATAGGAGAGAGTGCCCTTGGTTGGGACGTTTTTTGTTTTTTGCTCATAAGAATGATAAATATATGAATATAATTAATTTTGCATGCTTATACATAAGAGTGATGCTTAACTATAACTTAGAAACAGATAACATGAAATATGAAAACAAATTGTTGATTTGAGAATGATTTGTTTAAATCGATGAAAACGTCCCAACCAAGGGCACTCGGTCTTTGGTTGGGACACGTCAGTCCTTGGTTGGGACACTTCAAAAAAATGTGTATTTATGAATGAGTGATTAAACTAAAGTGATACAATATTTAGAAAGAAGTAATAAATATAGGAAATGCATAAGGGAAACAAGATATGTCATGTAAAAGATTTTTCTGTAAATGCAGCAATATATTACAGCTGTGTAAAATTGTTCAGTTTCATAAAGTTTATATTGAACAAATAAAACAGTTCTTGATATAACTGACATTATTCACTCTAAAATATAGAGAATGATATTAACTAGAAGTAATATATATGTATACATATATATTTATTTATTAATTTTACAAAAATTTGAACAATAAAATATATGAAACTTTGAAATTGGACTTTTTGTCCATCTAGAACATGTTAACAAATCTTCAGAATGTCGGATAATCGAAAACAATTATTTTTAAGTAGAAATCACATAATTCCATGAACAATTATTACTCGATTCACTAATTTAAAGATATAGCATTCGTAATAGCATGTTTTATAGGTTATACATTGAAAGAAAAACGACTTCTGCCAAGTTAACTTAATATTCTTATGTGAAATTTTTATAATCATTATTTTATAAAGTTGAACAGCTTGCCTCAATGTTGTTCTCAATAAACAATCGCTATTTACAACATCGACGCTATTCACCAGCATTTTTCTTCTACTGTTATCGAAAGCGAAAACAAAATCAAATGTAATGAGCATGCGCGAAGTGTCCCAACCAAGGAACATGCAGGTGTCCCAACCAAGGAATATTCCGTGTGCATAGAAAATAATTTTTTACACATAGTTAGTGTTAGTATTTTTGAAAAACATGAATGGTTATATAAAACTAATTGAATTCACTACAAGCAGATATTTTTTATTTTGCAAAAATATTTTGATAAGATGATAAAAATTCACTGGAAAAATACCCTAACATTTTACTTTTGATAGCTGTGAGTGATTTTCGTTCATATCATAATTTTTTCAGATTTTTAATGCTTAATCTATAACATTTATCCCCGCTGTCCCAACCAAGGACCGTCCCAACCAAGGGCACTCTCCCCTATTTCCTTTAAAAATCATGTAAACCTCGCGCTCCACGCTCGCTTCTGTTCATCGTATAATAAAAACCCAAAAGGTTGAGCGAGATTTGGTCGTCGCGCTTCGCAACGACTATATGTTATGTTCTATGTTCTTCAGATAAAAGTGACTAAATTTGTATTTGATATCAAATGAAGAAGGAAATTCCATTAATTCAGGGTATATTTCCGTATCTTTCTAATAAATCATACAATTTAAAAGATTTTTACCAACTACCTGAAAAGGGGAGAAAAAAAGTATCTAAGTCGTTTTTCGAACATATGTATGATACATTTTTGAATGATTATTGGAAAATGGACATTTGGCAAAAACCGGGGGAGGGGGTCAAATCTTACACAAATCTAATACCTTCTCTGGATGAGAATGTGAAAATACGAGGTGAAAATACAAATTTTCAAGTACTGTGAGCATTCATGATAGTTATTTAATTGTTTTAGTGGTTAGAAATAGTATTGAGAATATAAGAACAATGAAACATTGTGAAAAATACAAAATGTGACTAATAACAAATTTTTAGATCTTTTTTGGGTGCACAAATTTTGTCTCCATCATTTGTCGTATCTTGCATAGTTTGACCGTAAAATTTAATTTTTGGATTTTTCATTATTTTTGTGCAATAAAAATGTGAATTTTCGATTTTTCAAGAAAATTCAGCAAGTCATTATGAAGAAAGTCATAAGGATGAATTGTTCAAATTCCCATGTGCTACAAAGAGCCGTAAATAAAAAAATTCAAATTTTGAAAAAAAATGATAACAATAATTTAAAAAATACTCTAACTTTTTGCAGTTTCGTCCAAAATAGCTGGCTGACGAACTCGTCCTTTCCTTTCACACTCTTATGAAGTGTGCCGAAGGGAAATTCAATCGAATAATTTCTTCAAATGTTATCGTGTTTACAGACTACAACGACAACGACAATGACAGACAGACACCGACGTAAAAACTTTTTTTTCTAACTCAGGGGGCCTCAAAACGTCGACATTTGATGGAATACGCGAAAGTCATTTTTCGCATAAAACCAATACCTTCTCATTATGATGAGAATGTAAAAATGAAAAGCGTATATCTGAAAAAATATCTGCCTTCGATCTCTGTAGTAGCTTAGTGGTTGAAGCACCCGATGGGCTAGCGGAAAGACGCGAGGTTCGATTCCCACCGGAGGGAAGGAGAAAGATCTTTCTTCAGAAATTAAACATTCTTAATTAATAAATTTTAAACTTCATCTAGTCTGAAGAGATGTTAAGAAATTCTGTTATTCAAGGAGTGACCTAAGATTAGATTGATATTAATGATTTCCCCTTTCGCAGTAAGTGAATGATATCTACGCATGATCGATCGTTGACGATTCCGATAATAATACGGATTTCTTCTAAAGTATCGGACTTTTTCTCCAGTCGAATTCGAGGTTCCAGATTATTTTGCTATGCGATTAATAGATTCCAGATTTTTTTGCTCCTTAGAATTGAAGTACTAGATTTTTGTCCTTTTCGAATTCAAAGGAATTTTCCGAAATTTTCAAATGCTGTTCGAAATATACGTATAGAACCTAGTAAAATTTTTGTACGGAATTCCATATGAATTACATATTGGTAACATCCGCATAGATCTGTACAGAGGTGGAACATAGCGAGACGTCTAAAAAATCCTGTAAGAAATCTCCATATAGAAACTAGTAGAACTTCTATTTAAAATTCCAAATAGGTAACATATTAGTGAAATACATATAAATCAGTATACATTTGTGGACATAGCAAAACGTTTGAAAAATCCTGTAGGAAATCACCATATAGAACCTAGTATAATTTCTGTTTGGAATTCCATATGAATTACATATTGGTAACATCCACGTAGATCCGTACAAAGAACGGGACATAGCGAGATGTCTAAAAAATCTGTAGTCAGTTGTAGGCCTCCAAATTTGCGAATCCCCAATATCCGTTTCAAATTTTCCTCAGAATGGCGTATGGACAATGGGCAGAAATCTCGGGGAGAGTGGTTGAGGAGGATGACCAAAATTATTATTTGCAGGCTACGGGATTATTTGGTAAGCTTGTGGAAGGGTGGGATGGTTCAGCTAACTGCATGTTTTTTTTTTGCCAATAAAACATTATTTCTTCTTTGTGATAATTTTCGTGGCGTGGTGGCCCTGAAAAGGGGAAAATGGGGGGAACCTTGGGAGGTTGGCTGTCCTGGAAGAAGACAGAGATGTGCGGTGCAACTGGGATTTCCACGAAGGCGCCTTGGATAAGAGGAGAAAGGAATGGGGGAGGGGGGGATATTCCCATGATCGGCAACCCGAAAGGTCCCCTTCGCAGGCAATCACCGGTTTCCCGATGGAGGTAGCGTGTGAGATTCTCCCTGATCGACGGGCTAAAGGTCCCCTTTGGGAGGCAACCAGTAGACCCCCGATGAAGTAAGTAGTGATGTGAATAGTATCTGGGTGTATCCCCCTGACCGACAAACCGGAAGGTTCCCCTTACGGGCAACTAACGAACTCCCGGTGAAGGGAGCGAGCGTGATCCCCCTTGATCAGGGAACCAAGCCCCCCCCCCCCCCTCTTCCGAGAGGCAACCGATAGGCCTCCGATGAAGGAGGCAGTGTAGTGAGAAGCGTCTGGGTGTATCCCTTGACCGAGAATCCGGGAGGACCCCCTTCCAGGCAACCACCGAATTCCCAGCGAAAGGAGCGGCCGTGATCCCCCTTGATCAGGGAACTAAGGGTCCCCCGAGATGCAACCGATAGGTCCCCAATGAAGGAGGCAGTGTAGTAAGTGGCGCCTGAGTGTATCCCCTGGCCGACAATCCGAGAGGTCCCCCTTACAGGCAACCACCGAATTCACGGTGAAGGGAGCGGGCGTGATCCCCCTTGATCAGGGACCGAAGGCCCCCCCCCCCCGAGAGGCAACCGATAGGTCCTCAATGAAAGAGGCAGTGTAGTGAGAAGTGTCTGGGTGTGTCCCTTGACCAACAATCCGGAAGGTCCCCCTTACAGGCAACCGCCGAATTCCCGATTAAGAGAGTGTTGGGATTCTCCTTGATCGGAGGGCTAGAGTTCCCTTTGGGAGGTAACCAATAGGCCCCCGGTAGGAGGTAGCTTTATTAAGTTATTTTGTTCGTTCGACCCAAGGAACGAAAACGTCAAGAGTAGCGAGTTTTCGGGCTTGTCGGTACCGTAGGTACTGCTGAGTAGACCTCAGAATATGTATGCTGCTTGCTTTAGGCTGGAGGGTATAGATGGCCTCTGGATGTGTGCCGCTTGCGTTGGGCTCGATGGTCGAGCGCCGGCTGGTTGCGGTGGGTTAGCTCGCCGTAGTAGTACCAGGCTGCTGCTGGCTGTAAGCAGGTCCATCAAGCTAGCACCTTCACAATCGAAATTCCCAAATTTTCAGGCATCAGAATTTTGGGCTTTTTTTGGGCTGTATTGCCGATTTTTGGGCTTTACTACCTTTTTTGAAAATTCAAATTTTGTGTGGAGGTGCTGGCTTGAATCAAGCCAGCACCTCCACTACATAAAAATTTGAAAAAATTAAAAATCAAAGACGACAGAATTTTGGGCTTTTTTTGGGCTCTTGAACGCGCCAAAAACCAATTCTCAAAAACAACCCCCAGCGGAAATAAAACTACCCCCTATATAAAAAAACAAACAAGGAAGAAATAAAATGCACCACAATTTCGGGCTTATTTTGGGCTCTCAAATTCACAGAAAAAAAATTCAAAAAACCACCCCCTATGAGCAAAAAACCACCCCCTTGTCAAAAATTACATCTGAAAGAAAATAAAGTGTGTCATGATTTTGGTCTTATATTGGGCTCTCGAATGCACCAAACAAAATTTTCAAAAACCACCCCCAAGTACACAAAACATCCCCTAAATCAAAAATCAAACATGAAAAAAACGAAAAAAAAGCTGTGTTAAGCTTTTGAGAAGCCCAAAAATCAGAGACTATATTCACACTGAGAAATTCTAACGAAGATCATTTTTTGAAAGTCATATCTGCGTGGATTCAAGGGGTTGATTTTGAACGTGAAGGGTTGGAGCCGAAAAATCGGTGTTGGTATTTTTGAAGAGCACAAAAATCAGAGACTCTATTCACACTGTGAAATTCTAAAAAATATCATTTTTTGAGAAAGTCATTTCTGCTGGGTGTCAAGGGGGTTGATTTTCACGCTAAGGGTTGGAGACCAAAAATCAGTGTTGGTATTTTTGAGGAGCCCAAAAATCAGAGACTCTATTCACACTGTGAAATTCTAAAAAAGATCATTTTTTGAGAAAGTCATATATCCTGGGTTCCAAGGGGGTTGATTTTCACGCTAAGGGTTGGAGCCCAAAAATCAGTGTTGGTATTTTTGAGGAGCCCAATAATCAGAGACTCTATTAACACTGTGAAATTCTAAAAAAGATCATTTTTTGAGAAAGTCATTTCTGCTGGGTGCCAAGAGGGTTGATTTTCACGCAAAGGGTTGGAGCCCAAAAATCAGTGTTGGTATTTTTGAGGAGCCCAAAAATCAGAGACTCTATTAACACTGTGAAATTCTAAAAAAAGATCATTTTTTGAGAAAGTCATTTCTGCTGGGTGCCAAGAGGGTTGATTTTCACGATAAGGGTTGGAGCCCAAAAATCAGTGTTGGTATTTTTGAGGAGCCCAAAAATCAGAGAATCTATTAACACTGTGAAATTCTAAAAAAGATCATTTTTTGAGAAAGGCATTTCTGCTGGGTGCCAAGAGGGTTGATTTTCACGCTAAGGGTTGGAGCCCAAAAATCAGTGTTGGT
>CAKNXH010059158.1:43072-76395 GCA_932178445.1 Andricus quercusramuli
AGCAAAAAAAATTAGTACTTTAATTTCGAGGAGCAAAAAAATCGGGAATCTAATAATCGGTAGAAAAATAAGCTAGAACTTGGAAATGAAGTAGCAAAAAATCCGACACTTTATTTCCGAGAAGCAAAAAATTCGGAAATGTATTGTTCAGTTAGCAGAATAATCTATTACTTCAAACTTGAGCAGCAAAACAATTGAGTACTTTAATTTCGAGGAGCAAAAAAATCGGGAATTTAATAATAGGTAGAAAAATAATCTAGAACATGGCAATCAAGTAGTAAAAAATGCGACACTTTAATTCCGAGGAGCAAAAAGTTCGAAAATGTATTGTTCGAGTAGCAAAATAATCTATTACTTCAAATTTGAGCAGCAAAAAAATTGAGTACTTTAAGTTCGAGGAGTGAAAAAATCAGGAATGTAATAATCGGCTAGCAAAGTAATCTAGAACTTGGAAATTAAGTAGCTAAAAATCCGACACTTTATTTCCGAGGAGCGAAAAATTTGGAAATGTATTGTTTGGGTAGCAGAATAATCAATTACTTCAAATTTGAGCAGCAAAAAAATTAAGTACTTTAATTTCGAGGAGCAAAAAAATCGGGAATCTAATAATCGAGAAGCTGAGTAATCTGAAACTCTCGGAGTTTAAATTCCGATTCAACTTTGAAATAAGAACTAACGACAGTTTTATCGTTTGAATAAATATTTGCAGCTAAATATAGTATATAATATTTTTATACCTGTAATGATGTACACATTGGTGATAAAAAGTATTATCTAAGACAGTTAAACTGCAGTAGATTGTACAGTTCTTTTTTTAATTTAATAAAATGCAACTCTTACGTGAATATATAGTTACGGGGTAAATTATAGAAGACATAAATTTCCAACAAGGAATTAGTCAATTTGAAGGTAGTTTTCCGGGGAAAGTGTAGAAGGGGTGAATTTTCAAGTGTTCAGTGTTCAATTTAGAGTTCTGAATCCTCTTTCAAAATTTGAAAGTTCAAAAACTTCTCTTTTTTCCGGTCTTACGGTCCAATAAATAAATAAACATCAATCCTCTTTACGTCGTTTAAGGTTGTTTTCACACTTTTAGAACGTTTTTGGTGATGAGGGGTAGGTATGTATGACTAAGGGGTACTTTTTTGGAACACGTTTCATATGACATCAGAGAGTAAAAAAAGAGCAAAGAATTACCGTCAACTGTGTTTTATGAATGTCATTGTTTTTGATGCATTTTATAAGTATATGTAAGTTCCGCTACATAAATTTACTTAGAAGGGTAGTTTTTGGGATAAATTATAAGAGGGGTAAATTTTCACGTGTTGAATAATTGATTTACAGTTCTGAATAATTGTTACGTCATTCGAGGTTGTTTTTACAATTTAGAACATTTTTGGTCACGAGGGGTAGGTATGTATGACTGAGCTCTCTAAATATGAATTAGTGAAAATTTCACTAGTTGAATCAGTAAATGTATGTTTCACTAACCAAATAGTAATATTTTGATGTTTTACATTTGAAATAGTAAATATTTTACTAATAAATTAGTAAAAGTTTTACTAATCTCAATTAGTAAACATGGTTCACTATTATTTAGTAGCTTCGCTTCACTAATTCATTAGTAACTTAGCGCGATCACTAACGAATTAGTGAAATGCAACGATTTTGACCAATCTGAAGTCATATCCTCATATGACATTGAATAATTGTAAAATTGACATTGACATTATAAAATAAAACAATTTATCTAATTATTCAAGAAGGGTTGAAATACAGGTTGGAAAGACTATTTTTAAATTTGTAAAATTCCTGGTCAAAAATAAATGCACTGTTATTTCCCGGTTTTCCCGGTCTCATGAGATTCCCGGTCCGGCGGCCACCCTGAAATTATCATATTATTGTTCTATTTAACTATGGCCAGTAGACAAAAAGGAATTCAAGATCAATTTATTCATTTATTATCGCCAACGGCCATACCACACTGAAAAAACCAGTTCTCGTTAGATCACTGAAGTTAAGCAGTGTTGGGCGCGGTTAGTATTTGGATGGGTGACCATTCGGGAATACTACTCCGTGTTGTTTTATAATCTCCTTTCAATTTATATTTATTTTGAAAAAATTAATTTTTTCACTGAACAATTAGTGCATTTTGACTGTATAATTAGTGACTTTTCACTCTTCAATTAGTACACACTGCAATGACAGGGATTACTAATTGCTTAGTGGAATTTCACTAATTTCACAAGTGGACAATTTCCACTAATCAAATTAGTAGTTTTCTACTAATCGTGAGTGGCCGACTTCTCTCTAATTGAATTAGTGAAATTTCACTAGCAATTAGTGAAATTTCACTAATTCAGATTTAGAGAGAGGGGTAGTTTTTTGGAACACGTTTCATATGTCATCAGAGAGCGAAAAAAGAGCAAAGAATTACGGCCAACTGTGTTTTCTGATTATCATTGTTTTTGATGCCTTTTATAAGTATATGTAAGTTCCGCTACATAAATTTACTTAGAAGGGTAGTTTTTGGGATAAATTATAAGAGGGGTAAATTCTCAAGTGTAAAATAATTGATTTACAGTTCTGAATCATCTTTACGTCATTCGAGGTTGTTTTTACACCTTTAGAACATTTTTGGTCACGAGGGATAGGTATGTATGAGTTAGGGGTAGTTTTTTGGAACACATTTTATATGTCATCAGAGAGCAAAGAATTACCGCCAACTGTGTTTTATGATTATCATTGTTTTTGATGCGTTTTAGAAGTATATGTAAGTTCCGCTACATAAATTTACGTGGAAGGGTAGTTTTCGGGGAAAATTATGAAAGGGGTACATTTTCGAACGTAAAATAATTAATTCAGAGTTCTGAATCATTTTTACGTTGTTTTATATTGTTTTTACGCTTAAGGGTAGTTTTGTGGAACACGTGTTATACGTTTTCGGAGAGCAAAAAAAAAGCAAAAAAATCTACCCTAATCGTTTATTTCATTATAATAATTTTTAGTCGGTTTTCATAGGCGGCGCTGGGTGGACGTCGTGCTAGCGCCACCACCCTTATCTCGGAAGTTTAAACAGCAAACAAATTTTTTGTTGAGCATGAAATCTGCAAAAAAAAAGCAATAAAATATGGCGTTTTCCATTTTTCATTTTGCCTTGGGTGCGGCGCTGAGTTGATGGACGTACCTTAATTTCCATGACTTGCTTCATGATTTAATACAAATAAAAGGAAGAGACTAAACGTACAACATTACTGACACGTGGAATTTTGAACATTATATCAAAATATTGGGACTCTTCCAAATGGTTTCTTATTTCTTTGGACATTGTTACTCTTCGCTTCTCAAGGAATGGTCAACTATTAAATTTAAACAAGCTACTCTCATGAATCATCGAATCTTCCTGTTACGCTGCAGGAGGTCCGGCTTGATTTCTTCACACATCGAACGTAAGTTAAAAAATTCGAACTTTTATTACTTCAAATCTCAAAACTCATACTTAATAAATATTTTTCTGACTAGTTAGGGTCCAAAACAGTGACCGAAACGTTTCAAGAAGAATTATCAAATCTTTTATTTTGACCTTCATTTCCATGACTTACTTTACGATTTAATACAAATAAAAGGTCGAGACTAAACGTACAACTTGTAAACAACATGTTAAATAGCGAAAGTTCTCAAACTTGTGTATCAGAGAAAAATAAAAAGTTTGCTGAATACTTGAATGTATTTCATGGTAGGGTCACGTACTACGTGACTCTTAATGTTTATAAACTTTTACAAAGGATAAATGAAATAAATTATCAATGTATTATAAGAAACGGCTCCATAAAAAATAAGCATTATAGGAGGTGACAAATTCTACCGATTAAGAAAAGGAAAAGATTATGTGAAAAGAGAAGAGAGAACATCTTTTTGCAATCTTAAGAGACTCCACGTGCGGGATGTATTGATTAGCGGGACAATGCACCTAAGTTACTGTATGGACCATTTATATGTAGAATATTACTGGAGAATGAATCCTGCACCTCTACCTCTAATCAGACGAAGTTTCTGAACTTTATAGATACACCTGTAAATGAATTAAGGAGGAAATAGGAGATGGAAAATGAAAAAAAAAGTTTCAATCTCCAATGGAAGAGATTGCGCATGATGAAGGTATCAATTGATAGGATGAGCAGGTGTTGATTTCTCACACACGTGGTCTTTTAAGACGGTGAAAAACAACCCGTTTTATGATGCTTTCTCCAGATGCGCCAGATTTAAGACTGAAGTATTGATTACACGTGAACAGCGAACGATACCCTTTTACCTCCCAGGGAGAGTAGAAAACTTATAGAAGGACACGTGGAAAAGGGCGGTACAGATCTTCACCCACATGGATATAAAATAATAAACCTTTGCCCCATGAGTTTATAGTCCAAGAGCTAGCTACAAAAAACGACTCGATTCGGTGCCCAAGATCAAAGCTCGAAAGTTGTAAGAAAAACATTTGTACATCATGAAATGGCACCTCTGCCAGTTTGCAACCTTTGCGTATGAAAATGGCAGCCGGTTTTCCACGACGGAAAATTGGTAAAAAAAATCAATTTGGTGGCCGCGTCAAATTTGTTTAGAAACATCCTTTAGGTTTCAACTAAGAGCGGTCAAACAATGGCAGAAGTTCAGTCGCTTGGAAAACCCCTGGCAGAAGCGATTGAAAAATCCGGGGGCCCCCCCCCCCCCCAAAAAAAATTGATATGGTTCCCGCGCCTACCTTTTTTCTCGACATTCTTCAGACCTTAACTAACAGGTGTGTGTAATGGCAGAACTTTAGCATAATGCATAACCTCGGGAAAATCAATTTAGTCGAAAATGTCAACATGGCGCAACTCCGCCTCCCACGCTCTCTCTCGCAAAAACCGAGCGACTGGCTTCAAATTGGACGCGCAAGACAAAATTTGACTTTCACAGCGAGTTTTCATCGTATCGCGATGATTTTTTTTTAAATTGAGGTAGAATTTGAAAAGAATTGTAATGGCATACATAAAGATAGCTTTAACATGCAAGTTTAGCGAGGAATCGTATTCATAATTATGTTGACATTTTCGACTAAGTTGATTTTCCCGAGGTTTTGCATTATGCTAAAGTTCTGCCATTACACACAGCTCTTAGTTAAGGCCTGAAGAATGTCGAGAAAAAAGGTAGGCGCGGGAACAATATCAATTTTTTTGGGGGGGTTTTTCCGGATTTTTTAATCGCTTCTGCCAAGGGTTTTCCAAGTGACTGAACTTCTGCCATTGTTTGACCGCTCTTAGTTGAAACCTAAAGAATGTTTCTAAACAAATTTAACGCGGCCACCAAATCGATTTTTTTGACCAATTTTCCGTCGTGGAAAACCGGCTGCCATTCTCATATGCAAAGGTTGCAAACTGGCAGAGGTGCCATTTCATGATGTACAAATGTTTTTCTTACAACTTTCGATCTTTGATCTTGGGCACCGAATCGAGTCGTTTTTTGTAGCTAGCTCTCCGACTATTAGTGTTCTTCTGTTGGAGACCACTGCCTTGCTTCTTGAAGTATTACGCCGTGCGTTCTTGGTCTTCTTGCTTGAAGGCCCGTCAACCCTCAAGTCCTAGTTCTATCATCAACAAGTGTTCCTGTTTTCTGAATTTTTAATCATTTTTCTTAAATCTCCAGTATCCAGTATATGGTATTTGAATCTTAAACGAAGTCTTAAGCTCCAGTATCCAGTATGCGATCTTCAAATCTTGAGCCAGTCTCGAATCTCCAGTATCCAGTATATAATCTTTAAAACTCGAGCAAGTCATAATCTCCAGTATCCAGTACACGGTCATCTAATCTTGAGCCAGACTTAATCTCTAGTATCCAATATACGATTTTCAAATCTTGAGAGAGTCTCTTAAGACACCTCCACCCGTTCAATTTTTAGCCTTCTTATTACTCACGCCCATTTTCCTCCTACACGGATGAATTGTTCGTTGTAATATTTTAACCACATAATCTCAAGAGTATAATGCCCAATATCTCAGTCTCTGTTTTTTGAAAAATGGTCTTGTTTTTTTTTCAATTAATCGAAAATGTGGTTCATTTCTGCGCCTGTAAACGAGCAATCCGCCACCGGGAAAGTACCCCCGTTGAACCCAAAACAGGCGCTCCGCTCTCAAAGCGGATTTATCCTAATTCACCGTGAGGGTTTTCGACGATGCTGACCCCAGGGGGTAGGTCGTAACTCATCCGCTCTTTTCATTGTTGCATCCTGACACGATTCGAGCCGCTTAAACGAAATTGATAATTATTAAAATATGCAGAAATTGAATTTTAATATGCTGCATTAGGTTCATTACATAATTACGAGACGATTAAAAAAAGATAGAAAAACGCAGTTAACCTGTTCAATTTCAGTTGGGAGTCTTGGTAATTTTGCATTCTATTCAAGATTACCTCCAATACTGACAATATTTACCAATTTTCCTAATCCTTTTAAAATTTTTTTTTTCAATTATATTATTTTTTCAAATTTTATCAGCTAATAGAAATGTCATCGATCCATGTCATATGTCGAAAAGTAACAGAGATATAATCATGAAATTTTGATGGAGATTGATATTTTGGATTGATATTCAGGTCTGATAGGTACTTTGCACTTTCTTAAGAAGATATCTTGAATTATTTTGTTAAAAAATCATTTTTTTCAACTTGTCTTATTGAGGTAAAAATTAATTTTGTCCACTGAAAATTTAATTTCCATTTTTTGTTGAATATGCAAATTTTTGAATATTGAAGGTACTCATAAAATACATCAGAATTGAAGTTACCTTTTTCCTTGAAAGTTTGTTAAAAATTGAATGATTTAATTTAAA
The DNA here is from genome assembly GCA_932178445.1 of Andricus quercusramuli. Lineage (NCBI taxonomy): Eukaryota > Metazoa > Arthropoda > Insecta > Hymenoptera > Cynipidae > Andricus > Andricus quercusramuli. The sequence continues at coordinate 49,933 of CAKNXH010059158.1, forward strand.
TATTTAATTTAATACTACTTTGGTAGAAAAGCAATCTTCTTACTTGACATGCAATCTTTCTTTGTTGAAAATGCAACTATTTGGCTAAAAATTAATCTTTTTTATTCAACAAATCAAGTGCTTTGTTTCAAATGCATTTATTTGGTCGAATGAAACTGCTTTTTATTCAAGATTATCATCTTTTTTGTTTGAAATGTGAATCATTACATGTTTTGTAGATAAGTCATCAGCTCTTTCGCTTGAAAATGAAGCTACAATTTCAATTTTTATATTTTTCATACTATTTATACTTTTATTTTCGCTCAATACTTTAATGAGAAATAATATTGAGATGGTAAAAATGACATACTTCAGACCAATCAGTAGAAATTCGTTGTTAAAATTTCTTTATTTCTGTCGACGTTCCGAAAACTATAACGTTTTTCTCATCAGGACTTTGAAGTTCCGTTTCCAATTTAAAAGTTCATCACATTTTTAAAACATTTAAAATTCTTTTAATGTCAAAAGATAACTTACCATGATACGAAATTGATATTATTGGTTTCAAATTTGAATTTCTTACTATTTTTATATTATTTTGTTCGGAAAAAAATCTGTAATTGTTTTGATTTTATTATTAACATGTATTTGAATAAATTCTATTGGGTAATTATTTAAAAGTAACGTTTTTTAAATAAATTCTATATTTGTACTGTGAAATGATTTATCTGATAATTTTAAAGCTGTATCAATAAGTTTTTTCATTATTGAAATTTTAGGTTGTATTGGATGGTTTGGAAGCAAATTTAGATATCTGCCGGAATAAGTATTCTTACGGAACCAATCAGTTAACAACATTTATTTTAACAACATCATTATTCGCTCAATACTTGTAAGGTACAATAATACGTTAAAAGTTGAAAATGCATTTTTGTTTTGTAGACAATTAAAACTGAAGTTTTTCGAGTTGAAAATACAACTATTACTTTGAGAATGTAAATGTTGTGTATTAAAACGTCAACGATCTTCTAGAAATTTCGTCTTCTTTAGCTTGAAAAATCATCTACTTTGGCAAGTTGTACTTGACAATCATTTCAATAATTTCAGAATCTATTTGAAATGCATTCTTCATCCACTTTGAAGACACTTTGAAGACGATTGGAAAGAAAAACGATAAGTTTCTATCTATGAATGGTCTAACTATGCATTTGTCTCTTATATTTGGTTTTAACATAAACAAATAATATTTCAATTCTTTCACAAGTCGTTGTCACTAAATATCTCCATTCATGTAATTTTAAGACGATTAGAAAGAAAAACGATCGATTTCTATATATAAATATAAATATATATATATATATATATATATATATATATATATTATGTATTTCTTTGAAAAATTTGTTCATAACAAAAACAAACAATATTGATTGACAATTCTTCGTCGATAAACATCACCTCTTTCGTGATTTGAAGAGGATTAGGAAAAAAACTATTGCTTTCTGTATACAAGTAACCAGACAATGCATTTGTTCATAACATTCGTTTATACAATAAAGAAATAATATCGAATGACCAATCTCAATCACTAAATATTACTACTCAGATAATCTGAAAGTACCGAGAAAGAAAAACGATTCCTTCTGGTCAAAAACCACCTAAGCAATGCCTTTTTTTTACGTAATTTGTTTACAAAGTAAACAAATTATACCATCCAACAAATTTTCACAACCAAGCATGATCCTGCTGATACAATCGAGCAATGTCGCCTTACAAATATACTTTGCAAAATAAATTATTTATATTTTTCGGATACTTCGACATTCATTTTTGTTGAGAATGGGATCAATTAAGTAACTTATTTGAAGATAGAAGATAATAATTAACAAATGTCCCATTTTCTCTCATTGTTTATTTATACAAAAAATATAAAATGACAAAAATTAAAAAATCTGATCCATTGATGCTCTTCTGCAATTATCGCTGATCACTTCTGCAAAAAATTAAAAATCGGTGAAGAGTTGCAGGCTGTATGTAATTTTGAATAGTAAATTCCCGATTCAGCCCAGTGTGCGCCGCCCAGCCGCCGCCGAGAAGCGAAGAAGGCGGCGCCTTCTTCTTTCTTTCGATAAAGACGAAACTAAATCAACCGCGGAAGTTTTTCGCGCTGTAATTTTCACCGGCGGCACAACGCGATGGCGCGGCGCACACTGGGCTGAATCAGGAATTTACTACTCAAAATTACGTACAGACTTCAATATAAAATTTATATTCTTCGGATACTTCGACATTCTTTTTCGTCGCGATTCTGAAGCAAGTTCGCCGGCGGAGTCACGCGACGGTTTACACGTCTATAAATTAATTAATTGAATAGTTCATCAATTGATGAATCATTCTCGACTCTCCTTTTGTCTTTGGATAGAGACCAAACTAAATCGCCCGCCTCCAATGATTGCACACCTGCATGCGGAAGTTGTCAATTAATTAGTTACTTAATTAATTTACAATTGCTTCATTAAGTAATTCTTCAGTCAATCAATCGATTAAACACTAATTATTACTCAATCGTATAATAATGAATTGATTAATCATCAATGGAGTAATTAATGAATTACTCCGATGTGCAATTATCTAATATCCTCGAATATGCTCTTGTCTTTCGATAAAGACCAAAGTAAATCACCCGCCGACAATGAATACTGTTACAATCTTAAAAATTGTACAAAACATGGATCGATGACATTTTTATTAGCTGATAAAATTTGAAAATGATATAATTAAAAAAAAATTTATAAAAAGAATTAGGAAAATTGGTAAATATTCTCAGTATTGAAGGTGATCTTGAACAAAATGCAAAATTACCAAAACTCCCAACAGAAATTCGACAGATTAACCGAGTTTTTCTATATTTTTTTAATCGTCTCGTAATTATGTAATGAAACTAATGCAGTATATTAAAATTCAATTTCTGTATATTTTAATAATGATCAATTTCGTTCAAGCGGCTCGAATCGTGTCAGGATGCAACAATGAAAAGAGCGGATGAGTTACGACCTACCCCCTGGGGTCCGCATCCTCGAAAACCGTCACGGTGAATTAGGATAAATTCTCTTTTAGAGCGGAGCGCCTAGTTTAGGTTCAACGGGGGTACTTTCCCGTTGGCGGATTGCTCGTTTACAGGCGCAGAAATGAAGCACATTTTCGGTTAATTGAAAAAAACAAACAAAAAAAGACCATTATCAAAAAACAGAGACTGAGATATTAGGCATTATACCCTTGAGATTATGTGCTTAAAATATTAAATCGAACAATTCATCCGTGTAGGAGGAAAATGGGCGTGAGTAAGAAAAAGGCTAAAAATTGAACGGGTGGAAGCCCCTTGATTATTCTGGGCCGCTTCTATAAATATTGTGAATCTCTCCCTTATATGGTTAAAAGTTTGTCATAAGGACAACCGCAGGATTTCGCCGGGAGCGGGTGCTAATCTGAAAAATTGCACCCGCTCCCAGCGAAATCGTGGTAAAATTTCAGCTGTAACCACGTCTCACGACCGTGAGATGGGTGGTTACAGTCTGCGCGAATTCAATACGATGATCCGGCGAAAGTCTCCTGCACCCTGAGGACACGGAGCGACCCAAGGACGACCGCCTTCTGCATTCTCCCTGCAAGTGTCTCAGCATTTTGTTAACACGCAGGGATGCTTTTCAGGCTATTAACAAGTGAAACCTTGGCACCTCCAAGAGCGCCAATGATCAGGACGATTAGCTTAACAGAATATTCCGGGTATAACCGTCGCAACTCCCTCATAAGGTCTTTATACCTTCCTTTCTTTTCTTTCTCCTTCGCTGTGACGTTTTTGTCCGCTGGTGCCGAAAATTCGATAACGAACATGGTTCGTTTCTCGAAGTCAAGAAGAACCATGTCAGGCCTCGAATGCGCAACAGAAACATTTGTCGAGAATATGAAGTTCCAATATATGCGGCACTTCTCATTTTCGACAATTGACTCTATTTCTCTAGGGGAGTTCAGCGGAGAGGTATTTGGGCTAATGCCGTAAGAGTGACAGAGATGGTAATAAAGCACTCTCGGTGCCGCATTGTGCCTTTGGACGTAGGTTGTTCCCGCATGAGCTGGACAACTAGATAGTATGTGTCCTAGATGCTCGGGGTGTTCATGACACGCTCTGCAGCTATCATCGGGAATATCTTGGCTCAAAATGTGGCGACGGTATGCTAGAGTGGAAGTGACACCATCTTGCCATGCCAAAATTAAGCCCTCTGTGCCCGAATTCAATCCGGGTGATCTAAGAAAAGGAAACGTCAGCTCATACGACATCGACTGATCTTCCACATTTCTGTGGAAGATGCCGTGCATCTTCTTGTCGAGGAGCTCTTCGCGGAAGTTTTTCTCCTGTGCTTTCTTAATCCGGGCCTATATATATATAGGTTTCTGTATATGTTGGTATACTGGTTTCGGTTTCGATTCCTTTGGAATAGAACCGAAGGGCCTATGACAAAGCCACCAAACGCGTCCTCGGGTTGCGGATAAAGGGTCCCTGCACAAAGGGTTTCTGCTGAATATGGTTACAGTAATTAATAAGCAGTCGCGGACGATTATCCAGGGATGGTCCCGAAGGAATAACCCCTGAGCGAAGGCGTACCAACCGTGCCGAATGCCGAATGGCACCTAGGTGAGGTGTCTTAAACGGTGACTCTGGAATACCGGGCGACCTCTCAGAGTACCAGCCTTATCCTTGCACGCGGGGCTCTACAAGGATGGACGAATCCTTTCCCTAGCTGCTCGTGGGAACAACAATGAAACACCCAAAACACCAAAATGTTGTAGATGCGGTTCAAAACGATCGAACGCGCAGAGCACCCGACAATGGAACGGAAACCAATGCCGATCATCCTAGAGTTCGGGGTGCTGAAAATAATTTAGATGGAAACACGTCGACGAACCGGCGAAACGCCCACACTGAGTGCACGGATCAACTTAAGAATGCCGTGCTAGACTGCTAAGGTGACAGCATTATCCCTGTTCGCGGAGGCTTTATGGCGCGTATGCACACTCTGTGGTGCCAGAAACACCCAGAGCTTCAGCACGTTTCGCATCAGTCTTAGCGAAATCAAGCCGACAACATCCGGCAAAATGGATATGTACGCGGAGCGCTTCCCCGACCGCTGCTTAATCAAGCTACAGACGAAGATGAAGAAGAGACATTGAGACCAACCGCAGAAAGCAGGCACCTTCTGAGAGATGATCGCAATTTCAGTACAAGGAGGAACATCAACATCCAGGTTCCTCTTAAGCCCAAAGATCTGGCTGAAATGAATGCCTCCCTTCGTGGAGATATCTCGCAAAAGTCCGACCTCTGGACCATCAGTTGCTCAGTTTATGGTGCTGCGAGAGCTTTGGCTGATTCAAATCGAAGGCTAAAACCGACGATGGATCAAAAGACTAAAAGACGCTTGCATCAACTGAACAAGAAAATTGGATGGGCAAGACAGAATGCGTCCCGTGTTCAATGTGTGAATGACTACATAACATCTGGTAGACCTTTTACGGAAAAGGTTCGGAAGTTCACCCAAGAACTAAGGATCTTGAATCACACACTAAACAAGTCAAAGCTGCTGAAAATCATGCAGCATATTGTTGACAACATACAGCGGTTATGTGACGCAAGGAGGAGAATACAGAAGAGGAAGAGATGGATCAGGGAGAATCAACAGTTTCTTGCTGACCCATCGCGCCTCTTCAGCGATCTCCCTGTTTCCGTAATGAATCGGCCCAAGCCCAAGGAGGTAGAGATTTTTTGGAGAGAGGTGTGCAACATCCCGAAAACACTGGAGTTTACTTTTATACACCAACATTTGGCCCGCATATTCACCTCATATTTAAAGTCGGAGACGCCCATTTCGCAGTGGCTGGTGTTATGGCGCACTATACTCCTGCCGAAAAAAGCAACTTGTCCAACCCAGAGAATTACAGGCCAATAACTTGTTTGAATACACTGTATAAGATCTTTAAAGCTGTACTAAACAACAGGATTGTTCGACGAATTGAGCCTGTATGGCGAGAGATGTACGAACAACGTGGCTCGAAAAAAGGTGTAGCAGGCTGTCGAAAGAACCTGCTAATTGACAGGTGTGTCTGTAAATACGCTGCAGCCCGTCAGCGTGACTTTAGATTCAACCTCTCATAGACTTATCATCTGTCTGTTGGAAAGCTTGAAGGTGCATCCACACATAGTGAGATGCATAGAGAGATTGATGCCTTTCTGGAAAAATAGATTTACTATCTCATCTAGGAATGATCGTTTGACAACGAACAATGCCACCTTCCAGAGGGGCGTCTTCCAAGGTGATACCATGAGCCCTTTGCTTTTTTGCATCACACTTCTGCCTCTATCTCTCGGACTACGAAATTCTTCTGTGGCGACACTAACCAGTGCGAGCATAAGGTTACTCATGTATTTTATATGAATGACCTGAATATCTCTGCCACTGGTAAAAGCAAACTTTAATCTGCTATAAATATCGTCAAGAACTACACAGCAGATATTGGGATGGACTTTGGTTTGGACAAGTGTGCCAAAATTCATCTGAAGAAAGGAAAGATTACTGACGTTCCCATGGACCCCGAGCTTGTAGATATAAGTGTTATTAGACACCTTAATACTGGAGAGACATATAAATACCTGGGCGTGCTTCGAAGCCGCATTCAGGACGTAACATCAATGAAGGAGTCTCTCTGAAGCAGATACAAGCATCTTCTGCGGCAGATTTGGTCTTCCAATCTGTCGGCGTTGAACAAGGTATCTGGGACTAACATGCTTGCCATCCCGGTTCTACTCTACTCGTTTGGGGTGGTTCAATGGACGAAGAACGAGCTTAAGGCCCTTGATGTCACCGCACGTAAGATCATGCATATGCATAAAAGCTTGCATATCAATTCCTCAGTTCCGCGATTATACATTTCACACCGTCAAGGCGGACGCGGACTTTTGAATCTCCAGTGTCTTCATAACCGAATTGTTCTAAGTACAGCTTACATCGGTACTAATGGCAGAGATCCTCTCCTGAAGATAGTCAGGAATAACGAGATGATTGGCGAAGGAGCGTCTCTTTACAAAGCCGCGGAGCAAGCGGCCGAGACCCTTAGCCTGGATTTTAACATCAGAAGTGAGGAAAGTGCATTACTCCATCTAGATGCTTCACGTCTAAAAGCCGAAGTGAAGAAAGCAGAGGTTGGAAAATTTCACCAAAAGCTACTCGACAAACAAATGCACGTAAACTTTCACAGAAATGTAGGAAAACAGGCCTTGTCGAAGGAGCAAACTTCTGTTTTTCTCAAATCATCAGGGCTCAATTCAGGTACAGAGAATTTTATTTTTGCATGCCAGGACGGTGTCATTTCCACCTTAGCATACCGTGCCCGCATTTTATGTCAAGAAGTTACCAGTGATAGGTGCAGAGCGTGTCATGCACACGCTGAGTACCTAGAACACATACTATCGGAAAGTCCAACCCACGCAGGAGCGACGTATATCTACAGACATAATGCGGCCCTAAGAGTACTTTATTACCATCTTTGTTGCTCTGACGGTGTTGGTCGTGACCCCGCCCTGCCGATTGATCCAGGGGATATGGAGTCAATTGTCCGAAACGATAAGTGCCAAATTTTCGGGAACTACGATTTTCGGGTAACGGTCTCCGTTGCTCACTCGAGGCCTGACATTGTTCACCAAGACTTCGAGAAACGAACTATATACGTGATCGAATTCTCGGCTCCGTCAGAATACAACACCACTGCAAAGGAAATAGAAATAGAAAAGGATATCAGGTACCATATGCACAGAAGTGACCTGGGCTCGAAGGACCTCGGTGGCTTAGGTCGAGACTGAAGAAAGTACAGTAAAATTTTACACAATTGTCTAAGATGTTAAGTAGTTATAATATTGCTACGATCCCTACCATTAAAAAAAGTTTAACTTCTCTAATAAAATTAGGAAAAGATACTTCTAAAAAATGGGATGAAACGAATTTAGTTTATAAATTTTCTTGTAAACAATGCCCTGCATCCTATGTGGGTGAAACGAAAAGATCTTTGAGAACTCGGATCAATGAACATATCAATAGGGAAAAATCAGAGTTGGTCGTTTATAAACATCAACATAATTCTGGTTACACATCTGATTGGGACAATGTAAAAATTGTACATCGAGAACCTAACTATAAAAAAAGAATGATTTTAAAGATGATCCATATTAACAGCAGTTCGAATAATATCAATAAAAAAGATGATATTGATGCTCTTAGCAAAATATATTTTCCATTATTACAGAAATTAAATTTGGGTGTCTAACTTTAGACAAGATAGAATTCAATGTGTATTATCCATGAATATATATATATATATATATATGAGTACGTGTATATAATAACGACACAAGGTTTTGTTTCTTCAGTTGACTTTAGACTGTCATATCAGTCGACCGAGAATGGGTCCTTTATATTTAGTTAAATTAGACGCGTTAAAATTTATGTTTTAACCAGTGAATGTCAACGGTCATTTTCAAAATTTATTTTGAACTTATACTATGTACCTGTAAAAATATGTGATATTTATGTGGTGTTTCTTTATTTTAATAAATTAGCCTGTTGAGGTTGGCGAACCAATGCCAACGAAACGTCGCACACTTTACCAAACATATGAGTTTTTGAATCTTTTTGCCTTCATCCATCGAAATTTCTTCTTCCAATAAGAGAGATAAATAATATAATAATAATAATAATATATATATATATATATATATATATATACGTTGCTTTGGTCTAACTCCCCAATGCAACGATTTATGCGGTTACGACACCAGTATCGCGCAGTGCCACCCACAATAGGCCTCTCTCGGATGGAGGCCATGGTTCAGTTTGGAATGGCAATAGATACGAACTGAGGCGACGATCAGGCAATGACCCCGGACCAACGCGAGAACATCGATTTAGATGGTCGGACCAACTCAGGAGGGACTTTCTTACCTGTTGGCAAAGAAGGTCACCGGCGCGAAAAGGATTCATTAAGAGGGTACATGACCGTTGGGTCAATATGCACCCGGAATATGCTTATAAAACGCCTCAGTATTTAAGTGATCAGGTATCCATTATGCGAAAAAACGGATATGAAGCTCTTTATCAACAAGAAGAGGAGCAACATCCTCCAGCGTACATTCCAGCCGTTCCAGCAAGACCACCTTTGCAGATAGCCGATAATGCCAACATGAGAAGTAGAAGATCTATCCACCAAAAAATCTTCCTCAGGATGAACAAATTAGCTGAAGATAATACTGCTCTCCCCGATTTGCTCCCCAACGATATTAATCTCTGGGATCTGAACTTTGTAGTTTCCGAGAAGGCGGTCTCCCTGCTTAGCGACAATAGAACTAACGGTACTTCAGTACGTCCGAGTGAGACTCGTGAGCGTATTGCACAGCTTCAGTTCAAAATTGAAACGGCGAGACGACACGCATAAAATGTTCAGTGCGTGATTAGCTACATAAGATCAAATAAAAAGTTCACTCCAAAAGTTAGGGCACTTGCTCGAAACTTAAGGAAAGCAAATCACACGCTGAACAAGTGTAAGAGGTTTACCATCAATCAGCACTGGACGCAAAAAATAAGATCTCTTTCAACTGCGAAACAGCGCCTCGAACGGCGAGTTAAGTGGATTCAGGAAAATGCCACCTTTTCTACTCATCCTTCCCGTCTGTTCAATAAAGAAATTCAAGTCTTCTAGAAGCAAGTATATGAAGATACTTATCAGCTAAATGAAGGCGCTCCTGCAATATCACTCTTCCGTTACTTTTGCCAAAGGCAAAGGTTACAAGGTCCAGAGGAAGAGTATCCACTAATTACTGCCGAAGAAGTGAATAAAGTTATCGCTAGATATAAGAACTTTTCAGCGCCAGGGCCAGATTAAATCAACAACTTCTGGTGGAAGAAGTTTACTTCTACACACCAATATCTAGCTCGTATATTTACTACTTTCTTAAACGGAGAACAACCCGTCCCGCAGTGGCTAGTGGAAGGACGCACGGTATTGATCCCTAAGACCAGATATTTGTCAAGTCCAAAGAACTACAGGCCCATAGCTTGTTTAATCACCAGCTACAAGCTATTCACCTGTTAATGGATAGGTGTATTACCCAGGACTCAATCAGGTATCGACGCAATCTGTCCATGGCTTGGATTGACTACCGCAAGGCATTTGATAACACGAACCATGAGCTCCTCATTGGGCTCCTTGAGTGCATGGAGGTGCATCCAGAAATAGTGAGATGCATAAAAGAGCTTATGCTCTTGTGGCTCTTGTGTGAACTTTTGAATGAAAAAAGAACCTGACGACTCAGAAAGACACGCACTAATTTCGTTGTACAATATAATAGACGTTGAATATTTTTGCACTTACGTTATTGAATGTCAAAACAAGAAAAATGAAGAAATGTGGATTATTTCGCACAGCATATTCTACTGTTCTAAAAACCTTTCATTTTCTGGCCTGTAATGCTAAAAATGGCTTAAATATTTAATAAAAAAAAGTGTTTTCACCTTCGATGCAATTTGCTTGCACTTTGCATGTAACCGAAGCCGTAACAGTAGCCAGTGAAATAAGCTAAATGAAAATAAAAAAGGGAAATGGAGAGCTTTTTGTTTCACTGCGTAATTGAATTGATGTTTATATCACTAAATTGATAATATATAATGTTTCGAGAAGAAGGTGGATTTGTGGTACGTGGACGAAGACGAGGAAGAGGAGGAACGCGAGGACAAGGAAGGAAAGACAAAAAACGGAGAAACCTTCAATGAAGAAGTTGAACTCAGTCAGCGGAAAAACAACAAGTGAGTTCCTTTGTCTAATTTCAAAAAGAGATAAACAAATATTATTCGAAAACAAAGTATAAGGTGAAAGTAAGTAATAAGTATCATGATGACCAAGTCATTCGTATTTTAGGTGAATTATGAAAAACGATTTTTACGAATTTTGCCCGTAGGTATAATTGTGAGAAAACTATAAATACAAATTTTATTAGAACGCTAAATATTTTCGCTAAACTAATTTTTCGGACATTATTCACCGGTATGAAAATGATTTTTTTTAGAAAATATAATTTTTGTTATGCGCGATAATAACTTTCATTTACTTGCTTTTCACATAAAAGTATACCGTATATTTTTATTATAAATGTTGTGTTGCGATATGAACAAAATATTTTTTACTTCAGACTCTGAGAATGAAGTGATTACACGAATTGCTACAAATATTTTAAAAATTAAGAGTTTGCAAGTCCTCCAAATAAGATAAGCATTTCATATACAGTCCGCTCCTCTTGGAAATTCATTTGCTACAAATGAAATTATATATTTACAGCTTATGTTAGAGTTTTCAAGAGTTCATGCAAATTTCTGCAATATATCTCAATAATATTTGTACGTTGAAATTTCTAAGAATTTTCAACATTTTTAGCTTGTGTAAGCGTTGATTCCGAAAGGAATTTAAATTAAAAATAAATGTCACTTATTTTATGCAGAGAAGTAAACTGCCGTCTTATTTGTTTCAATGAAAGGCTGAATTGCATCAAACATTGAAGAAAAGAGTTTTACATACGATTGGAAAGTCTAGACCTAATTTTGGTGATAAAAACTACAAGCCTTTCAGATCTCTCATGGGAGATTCTCCAAGAAATTTGCTCAAGAAATTTGGAAGGCTGTGAATACAGTAAGACGTCAATGCTAAATTGCACACTCAAAAAAGGAGAATTTGCTTAGGTCAAAGGTCTGCCTAAATTCTGAATAATGTTTACATCCCAGATCCTAGTGAACAATAGTTTATTATGTACATACCAAGTGTCATGAATGGCATTGTGAAATCAACAGCGTTTTTTCGTTCAAATGTTATTGTCAGGTCACAAATAGCCAAATCCGCTTTCTGAAAGATAATAATAGAAACAATAATATAGTCATATTGATAAGCCTTAATAAATTAAACTACACGGAAAAAATAAGTTGTCGAAACTTTACTTGACTAGTCAACCATTCTAGGATAGGCCACTATTTTTTAGAATCTCGTATACGTTTGATTAAAGAACGGCAGATTTCTTCGAAAAAGTGAAAAAAGTCATCGAATTACTGGTATACAATCTAGGAACAGCAGTTTTCGAATTTGTTTTTAGCAGATTTTGACAAATTTCTAGACAAGCATTCAATTTTTCATAATAAGTCCTCCAAATTCCAAAAGATTTGAAAAACAATAACTCTAGCACAGAAATGAATAACTGATTTATAAGTTGTCAAAGAATTCGTTGACTGTCTTCTACATATCATTATATTCACAATGTACAGTCACATTGGATGCTTGCATTAACACGTAGTGGCGCTCAGGTGAAGTGGTGTATGTATAAGTCTGAATGAAGTCGCGATCACCGGCAATGAACAAATAAGCGCGGATTTAAATTTGGCTTTTCACTGGGATTTGTGCAAAATATTCAATGTATTAAGTCAGCCGTGGGGTCTAGTTGTTAGGAATAATTTGCGTTCGATGCGTCATAGACATAGGTGTTAGGTAGTTCGAATCCCGCCGCAAAATTAGGAGTCATCGAAAGTCTCATTGACTGGCTTCGATTTATTAGTGTATCAGTGTTTCAAGAACTCTATTCCTCTAGTCTTCACATTTTCATTGAAATTATTTTGTACTTCCGACAACTCTTTCTACTTTTTAAACATGTATCAATCAAAGTTTCTAAGAATATTCTTCCAATTTATGTCATACGTTTAGCCCTATCCTATAGTGGTTGACTCAGTCATTCAAAATTTCAAAAACTAATTTTTTCCGTGTAGTTCCACTTGGCTGCGACCCAGTCCGTGGATGGTTGGGTGAAAAATCATTCTTTGCCCAATATGTCAAATTAGGTATACTGCTCTTATCAGATCACTTGATTGGATTACAAAAATGCGTCCGTGACTGAAGATATATTCCCAGACAACTCCGTGCAGACCATTCAAAAAATCCAACTCTAACAAAAATGCCTTCAACATACTAGGCTGCAACGATCTTAAGCCTTAGAGGAAAATGAGCTTACTTATTTTTTCAACCTCAGTAAGCGTAATAAGAAGGTTATTGTAATAATCCTGATAAGTCTTATACAATAAGAATAGTCTTGCAACGTTGTTGGGAAGGCAGAGGGTTGTTGGATATCGGTCAGTTGTTTTCATCGCAAATCACACAACTGACCGCATATTTCAATAGCATGCAGAACAGTTGTGAAGTCCCCACTCAGAAGATGCCTGAAGTTCACGTCGTAACTAACTTTATGTAACACGCGTATGTTTTCCTCGCTTTCTGAGCACGGTTTTGAGCAGCAAGGTAAGTCATTATTCGTGTTGGGAAATGCGCGTGCATGCGCGTTCTTTACTTCGATCCACGCGAAATGTTTTGTGCGGTTCTTGTTTTTTTTAAACTAACCTCAAACCTAAGACTTACAATATCATTAGAAAACTCAGAAAACATACACTTATTACATTTAATATTATGTGTATTGAGGCAGCGAAGTCTTTTTATGGTCTCGAGTTTTGGTAAACTCACGCTCGCCCGTAAAAAGAATAGTTCACTACGTTGGTACAGAACAAGCAACAGAAGAAGTAAGTCGAAGGGCAGACTATAAAACAACCCAGAAAAAAAGAGAAGCGTGCCATGCCAAAAGCGGAGGCAATTATCATCAAACCGGCGGAGGGCAAGTCCTATGAACAGGTGCTAGGTGAAATCCGAGGTGAGATGAAACCAGAAGATGCAAATACGGTCATTACGACTATTCGTCAAACAAGGACCGGATTTGTCCTTCTGGTAATTGGAAGAGATACGAAGGACTGCACTGATTTCACAGAAGCTTTGAAAGGCGTTCTGGGAGAGAATGGTACGGTCCAGAATATAGTACCGAGAACAACTGTGGAGATCAGAGATCTGGACAGTTACACCACCAGAGAAGAGGTTGAAGCAGCGCTTAAACGGGACCTGAAGGAGCTCACTGAGCCACCAAAGGTCACCGTCAGCAAGCCTTACGGTACAGGACAATCTCTGGCGATAGTAGAGCTCAGTGCGCAAGCGGCAAACAAGCTGCTCAAAACAGAGCGCATCAAGATAGGATGGGTTAACTGTCGTATTAGAAGAAGAGTCCAGGTGGTGCGATGCTTCAAATGCCTCGGGTTCAGACATCAACTCAGAAACCTCAACGGCCCGGACAGAACGGATGTTTGCTTTGAGTGCGGCACGAAGGGCCACAAAGGTGCAAGCTGCCATGCAGGTCTGCATTGTGTCCTGTGGACAGAGAGAAAGCTCCCAGAAGATGAGTTGAAGCACATCTCAGGGACCGGCGAATGCCCACTCTTCAGGGAGGAGCTCGAACGAGTGAAAAGAAACCGCTGAGCATGATAAATATCCTGCAAGGCAATTTACACCGCAGCAAAGCAGCGGGTGACCTGCTAAACCACATCAAGTATGAACAGCAGGCTGATGTGCTAATTTTAAGTGAGCAATACCAGGATAAAAACAGTCCAACCTGGTACAAGGATGCCCTAGGCACTGCAGCGATATGAGTGCCGAACCAGACACGTTTGCCAGTGGATGACCATGGATTTGGCGAAGGTTTTGTTTGGATCAGAAGTAGGCCGACCGCTTTTGTGAGCGTCCACCTCACCCCAAATGAACCAATCAAGGACTTTCAGGCGAAACTGCAAGTACTTGAGGAAGCAATCCAGGACATGGAAGGCGGCATTGTGGTTGCCGGCGACTTCAACGCGGAAGCGTTAGAGTGGAGACTGCCAAATTCGAACCCAAGAGGGCAACGAATAATGGAGATAGCGGCCAGAAGAGGAATGATAGTCCTAAATACTGGCGCATCAACATTCAAAGGACCCGGACAGACAGAGACGACACCAGATGTCTCCTTCGCTTCCAAACAACTGGCAAGGAACGTAGTGAACTGGAAGGTGATAGAGGAATTCACAGGTAGTGATCACAAGTACATCACCTTCCAAATATGTGCGGGAAATACAGCTCCGAATATGCGCAATCGAAGACCGAAGAGGTGGAATGTGGCGAAGCTGAACGAGGAGAATTTGGCAAAAGCAATCACCAAAAGGCAAATAACAGGAGTGAACTATGTCACTGTTATTCAGCAGACTATGGCTGTTACTTAGCGGACATGCGACGCTGCGATGCCTCGGAAGAGCAGAAACGATAGCCAATACCCGGCTTACTGGTGGTCGGAAGAAATTTCAGAGCTGAGGGAGACTTGCTTCTCCTTACGCCGGAAGGCCTAGCGAGCTAAAAAGAGACCCGCCGAAAAGGCCCTAAAAATTGCGGAATTTCTTCGAATGAAGAAACGGCTAGGAAAAACCATCAATCGAAGTAAACGCGCAGGCCGGATGGACGGCCATGGCAAAGGAGGTGGATAACGAACCCTGGGGTCTGGGCTACAGAATCGTTACCCGAAAGCTGGGAGCCACCACAGCACCACTGAAGAGCGATGGGGCGATGATGAGGAATATCGTTGACTCGCTGTTTCTGACAGCGGATGTGGAGAAGGGAGACATGAGAGTGGATATTCCACTGGATATCCCACTCTTCGAGGCAGAAGAGCTTCGGCAGGCCGTAAGCTTCCTTCAAAACAAGAAGGCACTGGGCCCAGATGGTATTCCTTCAGAAGCGTTCAAGGCAGTCAACAGATACAACCCGGCTTTGCTGTTGGACATGACAACTGCCATAAAACCGGAAGCTTCCCCAAGAGGTGGGAAGAACAGAGGCTGGTGCTGATAAGCGAAGACAAGGGCGATCCGGGCCTTCGATCATCCTACTGGCCTTTGTGCATGTTGGACACTGCCGGAAAGCTCCTGGAAAAGCTCCTGAAACCTCGCCTGCTGTCAGCTCTACAAGCGGCTGGAAATAGGTCCGACAGACAGTACGGGTTCAGAAAAAGACGCAGCGCCATAGAAGCAGTTCAGTGTATAGTGGACGCCGGTATGTCAGCACGACAGGTGAGCCACCATTCACGACCGGTAGTGCTATTAGTCACCCTGGACGTCCAGAACGCCTTAAACACGGCAAGATGGAGTGACATCATGGATACACTGCAAAATAAGTTTAGGGTACCGCAGTATCTCCTCCGGATGGTGAGAAATTACCTGAAGGATAGAGTGCTGCTGTACGACACCAGGGACGGTCTTCGAAAGAAGAAGATTATCGCAGGAGCTGCACAGGGATCTATTCTGGGGCCAGACCTCTGGAATATATCCTATGACGGTATCCTGCGTATGGAGATGCTGAAGGGCACATCTCTCGTGGGCTAAGCAGATGACATTGCGGCGACCATCACGGCGAGGAAACTGGAAGAAGCGCAAATGAAGTTGAACCAGGTCATGCGCAGAGTGTGTCGCTGGATGGAAGAACACGGCCTGAACCTGGCTTCACAGAAGACGGAGATCGTGGTTCTTACGACCAAGAGGATCCAGGCGTGCATCAAGCTACAAGTGGGAGGCGAGACGATTGAAACGCAGCAGGCGGCCAAACATCTCGGAATCCATCCAGATACGAAACTCACTCTCTGGGTGCACATACGGAAGGCAGCGGATGAGGCTGCCAAAATGACGGCTAACCTCAGCAAACTCATGGCGAACGTTGGCCGACCCAAATCGAGCAAACGCCGGTTATTGATGTCGGTCACCACGTCTATCCTGTTGTACGGAGCCGAAATATGGGCGGACGCACTCAGGATAGAGAAGTACAGAAGAGGCATGGCCGGTGTACAGCGTATTGGAGCGCAGCGAGTCGCCTGCTCCTATCGTACAGCTTCCGAACCCTCGGTGCTGGTGATCGCAGGGATAATCCCGATCGACCTGCTAGCGCGCGAAAAAAAGGAGATTTTCAGGAGGAAAGCGGAGGTGGCGAAAATCGTCGCAAAAGAAGAATCCAGAGTACACACTATGCATCAGTGGAAAACCAGGTGGGAAAACGACCACAGAGGCAGGTGAACGTTTACACTAATAAATGACCTCACTGCCTAGATTGGTCGATCACATGGAGAGGTGAGCTACTTCCTGACGCAATTCTTATCGGGCCACGGATATTTCCAGGCGAACCTGCACAAAATTGGCAAAGCAAGGAGCCCTCATTACAGGTATTGCGGCCCATATAGAGATGACGCGTCACACACGTTCTTCACCTGTGATAGATGGATAGAGGAAAGGACGATGCTGGAAACAGCCATTGGACCGATCAGTCCAGAAGACATCGTCACCAAAATGCTAAGCAGCGAGGAGAATTGAGAGAAAGTAGCTGCTTACGTTGAGGCAGTGCTACGGGAAAAGAAGAGGGAAGAACACCTAGAGTTCTTGAATAATACTCCATCAGAGTAACCGACAGCGAAAATCCATTATGCCGAACCGAGATGTCGAAGGTCGACGAACCCGATGCGCGATTTCATCGCGCTGCTGAGGACGACGCGTACATCTTCGTCGGGACATGATGGTGGCTGGACTCACGAAGATAAGAAGAGGGATATTAACTTTAGCGTTCATTTCAACACCAGCGGACCTGACTGACGTCGGCAAGAACAAACCGTGTCCAATCAAGGTGCCGAAGGCCGACGAGCCCGTTGTGCGATTCTACCGCGCTGCTGAGGACGATGCGTGCATCTTGGTTGGTACATGGTTAAAAAGAAGAAGAAGGAGGAGCCCTTTCGAGGACAAGAAAACGGCACCCCCTGAAGTAATGCAAAAGCGGTTTCCGGGGGGACATCTGCCAAGAAGGAAAAGGGTGGTGGTTTTTAGTGGGTCCCTTGGTGGCATTAGTATAATGACCAAGCTGATTTTGTATGATGTGTAATTATACCTTAGGTATAATTGAAGATTATATATGTCAGGGTCATTGTAGTGATGCGACTAAGATCCCCACACTACCGAGAAGTGCGGACCCTTCACGGTGTTTTTTTGAACATTTTCCACCAGCCCTCGTAAAAAAAAAGTATCCTAGAGACAACGTTTGGAACACCATACCCTGGTGCCATTCAGGCTTCGGCACGGTTGTGAACGCTTCGACCCGGGGACGCGCCCAGTAGCCTGGCCAAAGCGACTATTAGATGACCTTTGAAACCACGGCCTGAACATTAATTATTTTTCAATCTACAATTGGCTATGCTATGATTAGGCTTACTACGATGATAACAAGTTAATCGTACATCTTCACCTGTATTTTGACGCACCCACGATTTCCTTGAAAAGCTATTTCCGAAGTCAAAACTGCTGAGTGGCTTTGGCCGAAGCAGGGTTCTCGATTTTTAGGATTTGGAATTTTGTATCCATTATAACGTAAAGCAATAACTAATTCGTCCATAACTTGTTCGTCCATGTCAGTAAAATTACAGTTTATAGCCATGTCTTGCATAGTTATAATAAACACCGCCACTGATCTAGTGTATTCTTGCTGTTTTTGTCCGAATTGAACTCAATAAACCAAGTGGCACGCAGTTCGTTCTAAATATCATTGCATTTTCATAACTATTTCTGCGTACAACATAGTTGCCGGGTTTGTTGGTGCACAAACTTTCCTTACCTTAATAATACGTGTGCTTATTTTCTTTCACTCGAATGAGTATCCTGAGTTTATTACAGAGCCTCCCTTAAATTCTTAACCACGAAAGAATCACCTAAGATCACTTCGTATTCCCTGAGCTTCTTAATAAATTCATGTTTTTCAGTTTATACATATCTGCGATTTTTTTCTGGCTCTTTTTCCCTTTCATTTCCGCTCCAACTTAACATCACCGTTGCGTTTTTTCCTGAAGGACACGTTTCTAAGTTGCATTCTCCTCGTTAAGAAGCGTGACTAGACGCATTCACTATAATTTTCATTATATTTTCTAACATTTTATCTTTTCTTCAAAGGTATTCTTCCGACACTGCAGCCAAATCCGATGTAGAAAAATAAATCGCTTTGCACAATTTTAGCAACGTGGATCATCTGGTCATGGAATTTAGGTTAGCATGTAGAATTGGTGAATCAGCAGTTTTGGAATTTCCTTCTTGTACCCCACTTACGTACTTTTATTCCACAGTTATCATAACACTCTTAAATGTTTAAACAAACAAAAATTGTTGAAACTATTCTATCCGTTCTCCCTTTAAATGCCCCTTTCTTCATAATTGAACACATTTTTTTCTCATAGGCTGTTAATTAAACCATCATTATTCACCCTCCCTGTTCTACTTGAACAATTTCTATCATAAAACGTACTTGCGGATTTATCTTGAATTAAATCCAAGTTAAGAAATACGCAAAGTCACTTGCGCTGTGAAGTTATCGAGCGTCGTTCCTCGCTGCAAGAAACGATGTTTTAGGCATGAGGGTGATACTGGGGGGCCGGTGACCACCGGTCATTCTGTCACTTACAGATTTCTTGGCTTGGACATCTTTGCTCGATTCCACTCAGGATAGGCGACGAAAATATATTTTTTTCAACATAAGTACCCTAAAATAAAAGGTCCGGTCTTTAATTTGGGCCTTACTACAGGTTCGTGGAACGTCAGATTAGCACCCTATGCTGTTTTTGAGAAATGTTCAAAAAGCCTAATCTTATCAAAAAATTGACGTTATGAAGTTATTTCTAATACCAGATTTGAATTCAGTGACCCCGAAAACATATAGGTATTGTGGTATGGTTCAATCTTCATGCCATTCTCTTTTCTTTTGTGTGCCTTGTGACAGGAACGAGTGTACCGAGAATTTGTGGACAGTTTTACGGCGACTTGAGCTATTGAATTTTTGGGCTATCGGCTTGATGGGCTTTCTTAATTACTACCATCAATTCATCCCCACATCTTCTAGTATGCCGGAACCTTTTCTGCGTTTAACTCGTAAGGATGAGACGTAGAATTGGTCTAATAAATGTCAGGTGACTTTTGAGAGGGCTAAAAACTTTGTGTGGGAAAAGGCTACTTCAGTCTTGTATAACACGACGTTGCCAATTGTAGTTGCGGCCGATGCTCGTTCCTATGTGTTTTTTTTTCTTTTTTTTTAGAGGAGGTGAGAATGCATTTACGCACTGAGCGTGGGACTTGACCTAAAACCGGTAATACCCACTAAACTCACCTCCTCTTCCCGCCAACCCATGTCCTCGGAACCGCTTATCGCATTACGTCAACGACATGGGGGTAAGGCCACTAAGTCGTGCTTCGACTTCCATCTTGTAGAGTCAGCTTTGCATTCCAACAGTCCTCACCCAACCAAGATGCACGCATCGTCCTCAGTGGTGTGGTGGTACCACAACCCGGGCTGGTCGGCCTTCGGCATCTTGGTTGGGTGTATTCGGCTATTTGCGTCGTTCACTCGGCTTCTTCACAGAGGCGGCCTCCCTGAACGACGCGCACCGCATTGTACCCGGCAGATGGTCGGTCCGGGTTTTTTCTTCCTTGGCGGTGCAGAGGTAGCACTGCGGCATACTTTCGCACGCCGCAGCCCTATGGCCCTCCTTGCCGCACCTCCAGCAGGCCTGAGTCCTGTCTGGACCCCTGCATCCCGCCGCCATATGGCCAAAGCCCAAGCAGCGGTAATATCTCACGGACTCCGTTTTCTTCCGCACGCGACAGGACACCCACGCCATTTTGAGGTGTCCCGTGCGGAGAAGTGTTGCCGCCAGCTACTCTGTCATTTCGACAAAGGCCTTCAGGTTGCTTCTGAAGACCTTTTACGTCATGCTAACCTTGATTTCTCCAGCTTCAGCTGCCCCGAAGTGATTTCGGACTGCAGCCTCGACCTCTACTTCGTCTGTGATCGAGTCGAGGTCCAAGAGCTTGACTTCGATGCGTGGATCGAGCTCATGCACGTTTCCCCCATTTCCTACCGCCTCTTTGATGGCTGAGGATAACTTGGATGTGCCATCCGCAGCCGGCCCGACTTCCACAAGAACCTCTCCTTTCCGGGTCTGCCTGACACCCCTGATTTTCACACCAAGAGTGTCTGGCTTCACCTTATGCTTGAGGCTCGTGAGCACCTCCGCATAGCTCGAACCCTCGGCTGGTCTTCTCAAGACCGCTTCGGGTCGAGCTCTCCTTTTTGGCTCCTTCTTCTCCATGGGTGCGGGTGTAGAAACGATCCCCACCACATCCTCACCCTTCAGAATCAAGGAAGCCACAATGTCAGTGCGGGTCCTCGGTTTCTTCGCCCTCTGTTTCACAACGTTTGCCTCAATGGGACTCATTGAAGGCTCCGTATCGCGCTTCCCAAGTTGGATAGTCTGAGCCTCCACAGCTTCTTCAGTTTAAGTCCCACTTTGACTCATG
Source organism: Andricus quercusramuli (assembly GCA_932178445.1). NCBI lineage: Eukaryota > Metazoa > Arthropoda > Insecta > Hymenoptera > Cynipidae > Andricus > Andricus quercusramuli. The sequence goes on from CAKNXH010059158.1 coordinate 71,295, forward strand.
TCTTTCCTCGCCTTCACCTTATTTAGGTACTTCTTTCCTACCGCCTTTCCAACGCACTTAATCGCGTCCTGGTAAATTTCGTATGGGGTAGGTGCCGTCCTGAGTCATTCAGTTGATTCGGTCGAAAAGCCAATTGCTGTCGCGTCGTCCATGTTGTCAAGGGCGGAAAGGAATTATAGTCAACTTGATAGACAAGCGTTGGATTTAATTTCCGCGGTGAGAAAATTTTACAAGTTTATTTACGGTCGAAAATTCTTTGCTTATTACGGACCACGAGCCCCCTCAAAGCATTTTCAATCCAAAAAAGAGTATTCCACAATTGGCCGCTGCCAGATTGCAACGCTGGGCCATAATTCTATCAGCCTATGTCTATGATATTAAATACCGCAAAGGATCATCCATCGGTCATGCGGATGCGCTGTCTCGCCTACCACTTTCAAATGAAGGTACGGGGGTCCTGTTGGCTAATGTTTCGGTTATTGATGATTTCGAGAGTTAACTGTTGGCTTTTCAAACGATCGCCTTGGCTACCTTGGAAGATCCTATTTTATCACAGGTTAAAGTGTACCTTGAGAATGGGTGGCCGACACTCAAGTTCTTACAACCAGTTTTGCGTCCGTTTCATAAAATTAAAATGACTTTATTTCTGGAAAAAGGTTGGGTTTTGTTTGGTAACTGTGTGGTAATACCGCAAAGTCTTCAATCTCGTATACTGCTTATCCTTCATCAAAATCACGCCGGTATTGTGAGACGTAAAATGCTTTCAAGGTCATTTGTTTGGTGGGTGGGCATCGAAGATGATATAACTCGGCACGTCAAATCTTGCATGGCTTGTCAGTTTACTCAGAATGATGCCTCTGAGAAGTTCTTTATTCCTATGGCTAAGTCGGTCGAGCCATGGGTACGTGTACATACAGATCTCCTGGAAACTTTAAATTTAAAATTCCTTATTTTGGTTGATGATATTTTAATGAACGTAATGTGCAAGTTGTTACATTATTTTACTAGTTGTAGCATTATTCTACTTCTAGATAATTCATCTTTAATAAGTATTCCTTTTTTTGATTCACTTTAGATAGATTGATTCGAAATTTAACTGTATCGCTATATCTTAGTTATAGAAACATGTCTATAACCGCTTATTTTTCGACGGATTTAATTTTCTCGGTTCAGGAAATTAGTCTCGAATATATACATCGGCACCAATCCTGATAGAGTACTAAACCTGAAATGAAAGATTTTATTAGCGACGACGATCAATATTTCGAACCCTAAGTGAATTAACTTTATTTAAAAAAAAGAGTGTGGGATCACAAAAGCGAAAGGGATTTCTGAAGATTTCTCTCTGATTTGATTGAGCTTTTTATCACCTGTTTTGAGTTCTCAGTATTCATATTCGCAGACATAACAGAAATTTAGTTTTCTTAAGCGTTGTGAATGTACAGGATTCTTTAGTGTGTTTTTGATTTTAATTCGCGAGTTATCCAATGTGAACTGTCTCGATTTGTGATGTCAGGAAATTCATTGAATGAGTCCCCATATTTAAACGAGTTTAAAATTCAATTTATTTCCACTCCTCACAAATATAGATTTCACTTAATTCATTCTTTTTTATGAGATGATAGCAGCAATTATCACCAGACAGCATTATTTCCTGAGACACAGAGAAAAGACTTTTTAGTCCCCATATTTATACGGGTTAAAGAAAAGTCATGTTCTCACAAGTTTCAGAAATAAATGGGTGTTTACTTTATTAGTTTCCAACGAAACGTTTTAAATGCCATTATTTGAATTCAATTATTATTAAATTTTAAAATTATAGATGTAGAAAACACTGGGGTCCTCATGGACATTACCTAAACATCAATTACCGAATAAGCTTCGCACGGAGGTCCCGACCTGTCACTTATTTGGAGCTGGTTTTAAATTGCAAGATGCCCGTCCTGGCGAAAGTACCTATCGCTATCGGTAACAAACGAAGAGTGTTCCGCATCGAACATTTCTCGTATACATTGGCTCTCCTTATTCATAAAACCCGTTCATCCCCTCTTGTTCATTGACGGATGCGCACGCAATTACCAAATTTTCGTTAATTCACACTTGTTTCGCGTAATGCCTACATTCTTGAGATCTATATGTGTCACCCTTTCGTTTAGGAATTTGTGAGAGGTCATTCAGTAGCTTAATATAAATATTGGCATCCCATTTTAAAAGGATATTATCACATTAAAATTTTCAAATATTCTGAACTGCTTCAAGGTGATCACATCTGCCCCTTACCTTCCAAACTCAAATGGTCTTGCAGAGCGTGGGGTGCAAACGATAAAGAAAATTTTATTGCGTAACATTATTGCGGGGTCTAAGTCTTCGAAAATGTCACCCTGGGATAAATTAACGAGTTGTTTGGCTTCGTATAAAACAACGCCTTGTACCGTGACAAACATGTCTCCGGCTGAAGTGATGTTTAAATATCAGGTTAGGGCGCCTATGTCAATCTTAGCACCGAAGGATGTTGTCAATTTTCACCAAACTAAGCTTAATGGCGAGATTAAATGTTTTAAGATAAATTAAAAAGTTTTGGTGAGGAATGATGATCTCAGAAGTAAAATTAAGTGGTTGCCTGGTAGAGTGATAGAACGCTTGAGTGGGTTAATGCATTTAGTTAAGTGGAAAGATGACAAGTCCAGGCGGGTGAATATAAATAAGCTTAGAATCAGCTCATTGGATGATAATTTACATCCTGAAGAGAGAGAGAGTGTGGGATTTTTGAACGTCTCCGATTTTTTTACCTGAAACTGCGGTTTAATCAGTGAAAGATAATGTACCTTTGGATTCGACGATTCAGCCTATTACACCGTCATTGGCTCTTAGACGCTCTAAACGTAACATGCGACCTCCACATAGGTGTTCGCCGTAAATCGCGATGTTGTGTCATTTTTACATTGAGGGGGGAGAAAATGTGATGTATGTGAATTTAAGTTATGCGCCTGTGTTACAGCGCCATTTGAATTGTCGGTTCGCTACCATCGTTGGCGGTCCACGTCAGTCTTGTCCAATGCCTCGTGCTGAACACCGCTCTCAGTGTACCTATCGATAAGAAATCTTCTTATATGTAATCGACCTGTGTCTGTTCCTTGAAGATCCCACCACATAATATGCCTGTGTAATTCTTGTTGCTTGTTTGTTGCACGATCATTTTCGAAACCACAAGTTCACGCAGATGAGTCAAGCGGATTAATCGGATTAGCTGTTAATCGTGTCGCTCGCTCGATATGCATCACTGTACACAACTAGTAGAAATCTGCAGTTTTTAGCTTTTTCTTGAATATTTTTCTACGGCAAAGCATCATACTTTAAATTAATCCCAAAAAAAGTTAATAAGAGTTACAGTTTATCATTATCTTTAAAAATGTCATTCTTTTAAAGAATGTGTTTCGCCTGTAAATCTTGAAAAGTTACTACTTGATGAAATTAATGATGCAGTTAATAAATTTTAGGAGTGATATTCATTGTGAGAGACAGTTTTTCTATCTTGTAAATAATTAATAATCATTTACTTGTACCTTTTCATAGGAAAGGTGGAAAAAATTCTGTTTTTTTTTAAATCTCTTACACTCTGTCGCTTATTATTTAGTATTTTCTGATTTGAGAACTTATACCCTAATTGATTTAACAATCAATAAGCATTTCCTTAAATTGTATTTTCTCCATATTTTTTGTGGATAGAAGCAAGTGATATTGATAAAATAAATAATTGCAAATTATCTTTTGCAAAAATATCAATCTTAGCAGTTATTACCGACTCCATTATTCTTATAAAATGATATCTCTCATGTTTCAGAGAATGAAAAAATATTTGAAACAAATGAAAATTGTTCACAGAATTGCCAAACATCATGAACATAAATGTATTACTTTGAATATTCATTAATTGTGTCATTGACTCTAGAAAGTAACTTCAATTTACAAAATGTTAATAACAAGTACTTCTTTCTCCAATTTTTTCGAAAACTGAGTTTTTCTCATTTAAAACCTATGTTAATTTAAAAAGCAAAGCGGCAGAAGTTAATGCTAACCGATTCCAAAAAAATAGTGAAATTTCTTTCTCTAGAAAACAAACAAAAAGGAGGGGATCGATCACCAAAAGTCGAAAGTAGAATTTATGGACTACCCTATTGAGCACGTGAAAAAAAAAATTGATTAGCAGTTCGAACTTGAAAGTTCATTGCCTCACTACCCGATTCGGGTAGTGTTTCTAGGTGGATAAATACTACCAGTGTGGGTCCACCAAACCCACGACGGGCCGACACCACGCAGTATTCCCGAACGGTTACCCATCCAAGTACTGACCGCGCCCAACCCTGCTTAACTTCAGTGATCTAACGGGAACTAGTGTTTTCAGCGTGGTATCGCCGTTGGCGATTGATTGATTGAGCACGTAAACTTAAAAAAAATCGCCCACCCTTCTATACGGGTCTTTGATCAAGTTAAATAGGAAACATCAAGAATCCCTTCATTTTCCTTCATTCAAAACTATAATTAGAAATGTGTATCTTCTTTCCCATGTTTTCACAAAATCGTTAGATACGAAATATTGGAAATTCGTCCATAGAAGAATGTGTTGATACCCATGGTAAACATGATGCTTTTTTCTCGCTCCGTCGTCCCTTCGCTCAGTATCAGTCAACTTTACGCCCGGTATAGCGATATAGCATAAAGTCTATTCTGTGTTTTATTGGAATATTTCAAATATGAAATACATATCAAGATTGTGAGGTTTAATACTTACACGATCTAATATCCGCTGAACAAGACCATTCCATGATTTTTTCACCGGATCATATGATCCATATTGCTTGTCTTCTACTAGTTCGAATGTGTACTTAAATTTTAAAAGTTCTCCAATTTTGTGCATTAAATCAATACAGTAACCTTCATACTTCTTGTCTTTAATCGTAACTTGGTTTTCTCCAGTTGAACCATCTTTAACTTCCATAACATAAGGTGCTCCCTAAAATGAGACATAAAATAACGTAGAGGAATATTAATCCACAGAACTAATGTAATTTTTGTATAATAATTACAGTATATATATATATAT
>CAKNXH010059160.1:8777-30430 GCA_932178445.1 Andricus quercusramuli
ATGAAGTTCCGTGCTGTAATATTAAGAGCTCAGCCTACTATAACAGTGCGATTTTTTTTCTCCGTGTATAATAGAAAATTTTCTATTTAGAAATAATTTATAATTGAATTTTCCTTATTTCAGAAAGGGTTCAAAACTTTTTCCTTTAAATATTTTAAAAGTTTACAAACTATCCAAAAGTAAGAAACAATAAAGAAAGGTCAAGTACAAGAATGCCTTAATAACCTTGATGACAAAAAACTATTTTCTGCTACACAAAAACCGCCATAACACTTGCAGATTTAAATGTGTCCAATTCTTTTATAATGCTTTCCTACAAAGCTCTTAATGTGAAATAGCAGTTCCTAAACAATAATTTTAAATATATAAAACAATGAATTGAATTTTGCCTATTTCAGAAAAGGCTCAATACTTTTTTTTGTTAAATATTTAAAACATTTACAAACGATCGAACAGTAATAAAGAATAAAGATAAGTCAAGTGCAAGAATGATTTAATAACCTTAATTTCAAAAAACGATTTTCTGCTATGCAAAAACTTCCATAAAACGCAGTTTTTAATTCATCTAATTTTTCACCAAACTTCTTTACTTAGTTTCGGATGTGGAATAACTTTTCCAAAACAATAATTTAAGATATGTAAAGCAAACAATTGAATTTTACTTATTTCAAAAAGGGCTCGATACTTTTTTCTTTAAAGATTTTAGCCAGTTAAAAACTATCTGAAACTGATAAATAATGAAGAACAGTCAAACGCAGAAGCACTTCAATGACATCAATGACAAAAAAAAATCTGCTATAGAAAAACCTCTACACAACGCACAGTTTTCAATTGATCTAATTCTTTAACAGCACTTTTTTACTTAGATTTCAATTTGGAAAAACAATTCCTAGACAATAATTTAAAATGTGTGAAAAAATTGTCTTAAATTTGAATATTACCTATTTTAAAAGTGCTTGATGCTTTATTTTCCTTTTGAATATAAAATACTTCGAAATTAGAAGGAAAAAGAATTCTGTGAAGAAAATTCGAGTGCAAGAACCTTTAGGTTGAAAATGATCCGAGTCTCACGGTGGTCGGATGAACAATATTCACGTGCTTCGTCCTTGCATTCCTAATTTTTTTACTTTAAAAACGTGTAATTGTCAATTATTAAATTATCCTTCTATAAAATGCAACAAATTCTCAATAGACCTTGGTTACATGTACCGAAATGTTGATACAAACAGCCGGATTTTTTCGGTACGAATAGGGGGAGCTGGAAAAAGGTCTATTTGTACTGAAATTTCGGTCTGATAATGTTGTTTTTAAACACTTTTTAAACCTCGTAATCTTTTTTATGGTGCCACGAATTTTTTTATTATTTGAATAAGAATGAATAATTATATAAGTATATGGGTAATTGCTAAAAGTTGAACCATTTTAAGCCCTAGACATTTTTTTTAATTAATGAATTTTTTCTAAAAATATCTCGACTTCATTTAGAAAATACAAATAAAAAACTACAAGTTAAAAACGAAAAATTGTTAAATAATATCAACGACATATTTTCATGATTAAAGGTTCACAGGTATCACTTATATTTAATTAAAAAGAATAACAATCAAGAAAAGGGTTCAATATTTTAGTTACGAAATTCTTGGAAATCAATAAAACCAAGAATCCCGATCAAATTTGAATTTCGGATATTAAAGTGGAATTTAAATTACTACTCACTTTGAATTCAATTTCTTAAATTTGAATATTTTAGAGCAAAGAATTTCGAAAAACACTTCAAAGTCTGCCCCGATTCGACAATTAGTCTTTACAATTGAAAAATATTCAAAATTTAGTGTCACTTAAACTCTAGAGTAATGTTTATTATTTATCAGAAGGGATCGCTTGGTTTTTGGAATGCTTTTTCATAAGAATTAGTGGACTATTTAATAAAATTCGCTGAAATCTCACCAAACTTTTCTCTTTATCCGGGAGTTATGAAATAGGCACTTAAAATTTAAACGATTATTTTTTTCCGTGTAGCGATAATAAGTCCCAACATATATTTTAAGCATCTACGACTATTTATGCAAACTATACTTACCGTTACATGGTTATCACAAGCACTTGAATACAAATTTTATCATTTAACATTTAAATAATGAATTTAAAATTAAATTACTCTGCTTGCTCTTCTTGATCACTATTTTTATCATAACGAGGATTATGACTAATAAAAGAGTTTTACTTGAATACGTAATACCTTTCCCAAAAAAAGTTTCTAAGCCCTACACGTCTGAGGAAAAAAGGAGAATTTGAGGCATTTCAAAATATTAAAAATTAATTTCGTCATTCAACAGTCTAAAATGTAAAAATCATACTTCTCACAATTGAACCATTGTATGGAATAACAGAAAGCGTGCATTTTCAGAACTCACTTGTTTTCCACTCGTCGTACTTTATGAAGCTTTTTGGTTTAATTCTATGTCGAACGGCGACAGTCGTTCAGAAAAATTTTAAGCATTTAACTATTTGACGAATGAAATTTTCAATCAGTGGTTATATAACTACAAGATTGAAGGTATTACGTGGATTAAATGTGAGAATGTCATAATTCGAGAAAACGATATAGCAATTATTTTAATGATTTCCAGGACCATCATACTGCACAAATTAGAGTTGCCTGGGACTAATGGACCGCAATAACAATAATAATTTGAACAATAACGAATTTTATACATAGTTTCAAAAATAATTGGCTCGCTTTATTACTGCAATCTCGAGTTTGAATTCGTTTATACAAGTTGAAATTTCAATTTCTTTCGAAGTTTAGTTTACCAAAAGTTTAAATTGTTAAAAGTAGATAATTATACGCGTTTGCATCTCTCACATAGATTAAACTTAGATCAAATTTAGATCAAAGACAAGATCAAACAGATCCACCGTATACTTTGCATTTTTTACATCTGAGCACTTGAATTTATTAACTTATTATCTGCGAGGTTGTAAAACTGTAAGAAATAGTCGTGAACACTCGAGAATTAGCAACAGCCAGCGATAAATGAACCGCAGTCAACCAAAGGTGGCAGTGTTCCTTTTGTCCTGAAATCTTCACTGTCCCTGTTTCTATAATTACAAGGAATATGGCCACGGCTTACTCTTGACATCAGTTGACTGAATTTCGAAATAAATTGATATTTCAACTTTTAAAAACGAATTCATACTCGAGATTGCAATAATGAAGCCAGCCAAATATGCATGAAATTATGTATAAAATAAGTCTGAATTTCATAACAATGATAATTATTATGCATTTTTACAGGTTTCTAAACATTCACTCGGCTACACTGTAGATTCTGTTTATAATAAAAAATTTAAGATATGGGAAACCATAACCCGACGATCTGATATACCCGACGATATAATTTTCCATAAAGTTTCCGATATAGTTTTTTACATAGTATCGCATGTAGTGTCCTTAATACAGTTGAATGCGCTATCTCTAGATGCATTTTTAAAGATGAACAATGTATCTAAATTCAAATCACGGAAATGCTTTATCTGGCCCGCCATCTACAGAGATGATTAATACTGTTTCGACTTGATTATTTACTTTTAGTATATTTTCAAAGAATTCTATGTACAACAACTTCTTAAAATAGTCAGAATGACTGACTGCTGTTGATCAAGAATGCTTGCAGCTTCTGTTTGAAATATTCACTCACCTTGTAGGTAGTATGCAGGCTTTAGCTTTACAAGGCCCGGTACCTGAGTAATGCCTTGATGTGTACTGTTGTGCAATTGCAATGCTGCAAGCAAATCTACAACACCCCTAGCATCGCCACCGAACCTGGACCTTATGTCCAAGAAGTCTATTAAATCCTTGGTCACAGTTTCCTGCAAATTTTCTTCCTTATCGTTTCTTGTGCCTGCCACTGTAACATAATTAAGCATTCATGAGCTATATAAAATGTAAGGTTCATCCTTATTTTTTTATCATTTGCGTTATTTTTACGGCAATTGTAAACTCCAGTTTCTCAAAATTACACGGGCAAAAAATGTGCATTGAATCAAGTACGCTGAATGACTTGGCTGATTTTATTTGAAAGAACCCAGTATTTTCTTTTTACAAGGGACCGATTTTCTTGAATCAAGAAAATTATTTAATCAGAATAACTAATTGAATCAAGAATATATTTACTTCAAGCAAATAACTATTGAACTAATTTGTTCATTCAAGCATGATGTTTGAATGTTTTCCATCAAACAATTATTAATTTGAAACAAATCTGAGATGTAGTTCGAAAATGCCTATGTTATCAAGTTAGAATCACATCAGTTCACTCAATATAAGAACTGTAGACTTGATACAATACACATTACACACATACAATGAAAATTAACATGCTGGTCTAAATTTATTTACTTCTTACTGCATAAATATCTTATGATAAATAATTAAGTATAGATATAATCCCCCCAAAAAAAACCTCAAATGGAAATTGGGGAAGCTGAGGAAAGAGCGTTCACCCCACATAGTTAGTTAGTTAGTTTGTTTGTAATGTAGGCGGGGAGGGCTCCATGAGGTCTCGACCCCTGGCGCTCAAGCTATGAGGCCTATTGTGCCACACCCGTGTTTATTCTTAAGGCAGTACTCCGAACCCTGCCATCCTTCACCGAGTGTTTTTTGGATCTCGGTGGTTTCCGTTGTTATCAACGTTCTGAGATTATACCTCTCAGGTGCCAGGCATACTTATCGCACAGTAAACGACGTCCTCCTTTGTTGATCAGGCAAAGTGATCCTCACCTACTCTGCCATTCGGCAGCCTCCCTAGTAGGCTAGGGTGTACGGAGCGATCCCTCTGAGGTCATCAGGTAGATGCACAGATTCGAAGCACTGCCCTGGTGTGTCATGTAAGTGTATGTGTGTGTGTGTGTTCATTACTCGAAGACATCCAGCGATCACCGAGCGGAGGTCCCTTGAGAGGGCCTGCCTCTACGCAAGGAGATCGCTGACTCATTTTCGAATCTGCACAGAATCGGCTTCAACCTCAAAGGCTATTCCCCTCGACATGGGACCCCACCTTGGTACGATACCAGCTTTTTCTAAGGGGACCTACAGTTTAAGGTGGGTTCCGAACCACCGAAGCCCCGGTAGAAGTACATAGAAAAATTTCCATTGGTACCCGGCTCAGGGATCGAACCCCGGACCTCCTGCATGGAAGTCCGACGCGCTATCGTCTGAGCCACCGAGGCTTCTGTTCACCCCACATAGAAAAACTAACAAAAAATAACCAAATCTCCCGCATGCACAGAGAACAATGGGTGGCCAGCCTGAACATCTAGAGTGTCAGACTGACTATATTTGAGTTTTAACTATGGGAAGGCCCCCTAGATGATGTAACGTACAATCCATGGAGTGTCAAAATTTGACGGTTAGCTTCACTATCCTCGAGTATAAAGTTGACAATCCTGGAGTTTAAACCTGATTATCTCAGGAATTTCAGATTGATTATCTCGGAGTGTTAACTTAATCATATCAGTGGGTCAACTTTATTATCTTTTGTCCTTCTTCTACTTTTAACTAAACTATTAAATGAAACCTGAAAAACATATCTATCTATAAAAAACATATCACTTCAAGCACAAGAGGCTAAGGAAACGACGACACTGCACTGAATTAAAACATTAAAACTGGGAAATTCAGAAAACAATATAAATGAGTATCACATATATCGCAAGTTTTGTTTCTTTATCAATGAATTACGAAATTCTGAGCCCATTTCCGGTCGAAAATGTTGAGAATACGCACTAATTAATGAGTGACGCCTTTGTCCTTAATCCCTCGGAAGTATCGAATTTGACGTTTAAAATTTGAACGAAAACAACTCAACCCGCCCTTCAACACGTTCCACACATTTTATTCACTCTCCACACATATTTGAAGTATCGGCAAACGTGACCCTGCTGAAAATTTCGGACGAATTTTGGACAAATTTCCGAATCCGGAATTTGTCCGAAATTTGTCCGGTCGATGGAGCACGGAAATTAATCCGAATATCATCCGGTAGAATCCGGAAATTATACGGTATGATGGATTCCATCAGTCCGGGTTAGATCCGGTTGAGTCCGTATTTTGGACGGTCTGACGGATGCTTTCAATCCGGATTGTGTCCGGGACGTCATCTGGATTCTATCCCGGTGTATTCACAAATTTTCCGGATGAAGTAGAACGAAAAAAATAATAAATCTGTATATTGCCCGGTAGAATCCGAAAGTTGTACGGTCTGACAGATTCGATCAATCCGGATTGTATCCGATCATTTCCGTTTTCTATGCGGTCTGACGGACCGAATAAATGTTGTATAACAAGTTTATATAAGCAGTTTACACTCGAGGAATGCATTATTCATTTATTTGACGCTCACAAGCCTTTCTCTAAAGCTTAACTTAACACTACTACATATAACGCACTTCACTAACGCAGAATATCGCACGCTGAGTATATCGATTGAAACGATCCTTATATACTAACCCAGAAAATTTTTAGCACTTGTGAGAAACGACCAGAATTGTGTACGGTCAAGTCCGTCCTTTATACGGTCTGCCTGATGCGAAAAATCCGCATTGTGTCCGGTCGAGTCCGTGTTTTGTAGGGTCTGAAGGACGCGATCAATCACGATTGTTTCCGTTCATGTCCGTGTTTTGTAGAGTCTGTCGGATGTGATGAATCCGGATTGTGTCCGGTCATGGACGTGTATTATATGGTCTGACGGATGCGATTAGTCAGATTTTTGCCCGGTCGTGTTCGGCCATGTCCATGTTTTGTACGGTCTGGCGCATGCGATTAATCCGGTTAAGTTCGAAATTTGTAAGATTTTCAGGAATGCGATTAATCCGGATCTCATTTGGTTAATTCCGAAATTTGTCCTTTCTGACAAATGCGAATAATTTAGATCTTATTCGTCTTTGCCCGAGATTTGTCTAGTTATTCGCGAACGCAATACACTCTAATCTTATCCGGTATAGCAAACTGAACTAAAAAAATAAAATTCAATACAGTTATGGAGTATTTAATTATAAATAAGCGAAAACAGGATGTTAAAAAGTTGTACAAAAAGTCATTTTTATAACATTTTTAATGCACTTTTAAGAAAGAAATTTGAAAACTTTCGAACGAAGTATGTTGAATAGTGAAATATTACGTGCAATAATAGCATACAGTTTAGAGAAAAGTAAAACAAAAACTATTTGAATCCATTATTATCATTCCGTTCCACTGATCCTTCTTCCACATCATCGTCAATTCCATCATCATTCCCATCAACTGTTCCTTCCACATCATCGTCAATTCCATCATCATTCCCATAAACTCCTTTTTTTCCACATCATCGTCAAATCTATCAACATTCCGATCAACAGCTCATTCTTCAACATCGTCATCAAATCTTTCATCATTTCCATCAACTGCTTCTTCTTTCCAAGAGAGCTGTAGATTCACTTTCATGAACAGATTCATTTTCTATCGGAACCATATAGTTATCCTCATCCTTGTTCAAAAGCTCATTAGTTTTCTCATCACTTTCCGTGTTACTATTCACGTCTTTATCGAAATTCTCATTGTTTTTGTCCCAAAAACGAAAGCAAAATATTGAATTTTCTTCGATACGCCCTACTATGCAGTAGTATTTTCCGTTTTCATTTGCATCTTACGATATTACAACTTAGACCAGCGGATTAATTTTGAATAGAATCGGACTATTTCCGGACTTGATGTTTTGGACTAGACGAATATCGGATTTAAGCGGACGATTTTCCGTTTTCACTTCAATTTCACCGAATGACAACTAAAACCTGCCGATTAATTTCGGATAGAATCCGACTATTTTCGGAGTTGATGTTTTAGACCGGACAGATTTCGGACCTAATCAGACGATTTTCCGTTTTTACTTTAACAAAAATAATTTCAGGTAATGAGTTCCAGAATAATTTCGGATCAAGACGGACTTTTTCGGGAGTGAAAGTTTACATCGGATAAATTTCGGATTAGACCGGACTACTTTCCATTTTTAGTTCAACGAAAATAATTTCAGGTTTTGAATTCCGGACTGATTTCGGATCAAGTCGGACTCTTTCCGGAGTTGAAATTTATGGTCCAGACAGACTCCGGACATAATCAGTTAAAGTTATCACTGTTTTTGCACAGTTTTCGGATTAGATCGGACATATTTTGCGAAAAAATCGTGAATTGGATTGATTCCGGATAAATTCGGACCAATTTCGGAATGCGAAATCTTTATCAGGGGACACTCTGTGTCAGTCGCTTCAGAAATGTCTTTCGGGTGTCGGTTGTGTTCGCTCGCGTTCGGTAGAGGTCGTGACACAACAACTTCTGTTTGACATTCTGGAGTATCGATTTGACTATACTGATAGTGAGTCTGAATCACCTGTGGATATTTAAACAGACTATGAAATTACTGTCTGCCTGACTACGAAGCAAAAATGGTGGATGGTACTTGCTACTATCTGAAAGATCAAACTGACCATCTGCATTTTGACACTTCAAGTTTGACTATCCACTTTTCTCCGTGTGCGCTTAAATGAGGCTAACTTTGCATGAAGGCATGAATAGATTTTACTGTACATGTAGTTTCTTTCTTGTCACTCTGGACTTGGTCATTTGGAGTAACTCACCTTCCCGCTCTTTTTTACTTTTAATAGCCATATTTATATCAAAATTGCGATGACAACTCAAGATTTAGTGGACAAAAGCGTTGTTCGACATAAAAAGCGGGAAGGTGAGTTACTCGAAATGGCTAAGTCCAGAGTGGCAAGAAAGAAGCAACATGTACAGTAAAATCTATTCATGCCTTTATGCAAAGTTAGCCTCGGTTAAGCGCATGCGGGAGATTTGGTTCTTTTTTGTTAGTTTTCCTATGTGGGGCGAAAGCTTCTTCCTCGACTTCCCCAATTTTTATTTGAAATGTTTTTTGGGGGGATCTAGATATTTTTTGGTATGTTTTTATTAATCATATGAGGTCATAAAAATTGATAATTATAATCATCATAAATAAACATAAATATTTAGTGATATAAAAGAATTTGAATGGGACGAAGTTCCCGTTAAAACGATAGTAAGTGCAAAAAAATAAAAGGCTGATTTTTTGTAGCAAAAAAAATCACTTGACTAATAATTGTGGTGAGTATGGTCTACTAGTTGTTCACTTTTTTTCTCGGCTTCAATCAATTACCGCTAACAATGAATAATCACTAAATAGTATATTATGCATCTAACTGGAGGAGAGGGGCTTTTCCTCCGGCTCCAGCTACGCGCTCGCCTACGACTTGTACTGAAAACTTCATCAAGTCGAAAAAGTGCCTCTCCCTCTTGGCGCATACGATATTTGTTTATAACAAATGGATGATTTCAGACATTCCTCGAAATACAGTAAGGATTTTAGTCCGTATCAGATTTTGAATAAAGAAGCATAAGATTTATGTAAACTTATTCTAAATTATCAAAATTTTAGATTTAGTAATTTTAGATGTGATTAATGGTCACATACTATGAATTGTCAAAAATTCAATTTATACATGTTTATAAATTTTCGGAAACTTATGGAAACTTTCAGTCATTTATGGTAATTTTACAAGTAAATATGGTAACTTACCATGAATTACCCAACATGCATTTTGGAAAATTTTAATAAATTTTCAGTAATTCATGAAAAATTTATGTAATTTATGTTAATCTTCTTTATTCATAATGTGTCCCCTAAGGATTTACATGAATTCTGTTTCTTACAAGACCATCTACAAACTTTATATTATTTCATCCTAAAACTATTTGCATCAACTATTATATCTATTGCCTTACTTTTATATTAATATAGCGCAATTTTACTGTCGGAAGAGTGAGCGAGCGATCGAAAGTGAGCAATCGAAAACGAGAGGGCGAGCGCATCCGCATCTTAATCTATTTATACTATTACATAATAACTACCTGTAACTACTTACAGATCTTTACGCTTCTAATCTATGCGACTTCCGTGTCCCTTTTCCTTCACTTGCACTTCTCTTCTATCTCATTCTCATTTTGTCATTTTTCCACATCTCATTCGTCCCTCTAGCCCCCTGCAACTCCTTCATCCACTCCTCACACATTCCATCCTCCCCTAGAATCCTTACCACATGCTCCCATGTTTCTTGCTCCCATTCACATATTCTGCACTTTCTGTTCTCTTCCTTTTCCCAATACATCCCCTCCCTCACCTAGTTTCACTTTGGTACTCCTTCCTTTTTTTATCATCTCATACCATTTATTATATTTTGATTCCTCAATCATTCCCCATCTTTCCATTAATTGTTTTTCCCTGTCCCTTCTTTCCAATTCTTCATAGTGTACTCCATTCCCCTCTCCTATATCTCTAGCACTAAAAAACTCCCTCCTTTCTTCTTCTCATCTCGTTAGTTCTACCGCCCTTCCTCTCCTTTCTTCTACTTCCTTTAAACTCTTTTTCGCTAACTCCCCTCGCTTAATTTCGTCTCGAATTGCCATGCTCTCTTACCCGCTCTAGTACCTAATTTATTCCTCTGTGCTTTTTCTCTCGCCATATATCCAGGCGATCTCCAGTCTACTCCTAGCGTCCACCTCATATACCTTTCTTATAAACTCTCAATCTCTTTCCTTTCCTTCCATCCCCATATTTCCGCCCCACAACATATTACCAGTCATAACAGCGTATCAAATAACCACATTCTTCTTCTCCAATCTTTCCTGAACCTTCTCTTTCCTGTTCCTGATATCTGTTTCATCATCCCTGCCGCTTTTGTTATCCTTTCTCTTATATGAGCTCTATGATCTCCATTCATTTGCAAGGTATATCCGAAATATTTAAACTCCTTTACTTCATTCTTCCATCTCCCAGTCCATTCTTCCTTTCTTCCCCTCGTTTCTAAACCTCATCATCGTTGTCTTTTCTACATTTAAATTCAATTTTTTCCCATCTAAGTATTACTCTAATCCTGTAATTAAGCCCGTCATTCCTTCTTCATCCTCTGCCACCAACACTATGTCGTCCGCGTATGCCAGTGTATATATCTTCTCCTCTCCCATTCTAACTCCTCCCCATCCCTTTCCCTTCATTTCTTTTTCTAAATCTGAGATTAATATATCAAATAAAAGTGGGCGCAGAGGACATCCCCGCCTTACTCCTCTCAATAACCAGAAACTATCACCTACTTTCTCTCCTACCTTTACCCTGCTTTTTGTCCCTCTGAAAATTTCCGATACTCTCTTCATTAAGTCCTCTCTTATCCCCTTTTTCATCATAATTTTTGTTATCTCGACTCGGTCCAAGGATTCAAACGCCGCTTTTGAGTCTACGAATATTGCTATCACTGTCTCTTTCCCCCTTTTATTCCTTTTATTGATCACGTAATTCAGAACATATATATTGTCGTCCACCCCCATCCCTTTTCTAAACCCTGTCTGATTCGGTGGCTCTATCTTTTTTTCCTCAACTTCTTTCTTCAATCTCTCTGACAAAACCGTAACATATACTTTCTACAATTTTGGCATCAGCGTCACACTCCTATAGTCTTTAACCTCCTCCCTCTTGCCTTTCTTCACTATGGATAACACTACTCCTTCTTCCCATAATTCTGGACACCCCTCTCCTCTCCATACCCTATTACACATTACCCATGCCCATTCCTTTATTTCTGTCTCCCAATATTTCCAGACTTCATTTGGAATCTCATCTATACCAAGAGCCTTTCCATCTTTCATTATTCCTAATTCCTTGACTATTTCTTCCTTTGTTATTTCCTCTTGCTTATCTCTTTTTCCACCATATTTTCCTCCTCACCTAACTTTTCTCTCTACCCATCCTAGCAAATCCATAAAATATTTTTTCCACTCTATCATTTCAATATCCTAGTTTACTCTTTTTCTTCTTCTTTTATCTCTCTATTTACTACCTTCCAAACCTCTTCTTCCGTCCTAGCCTTTTTCGCCTCTTTCTCAAACCTTTTATTCTTCTACTCTTTCTTTCAATCATACAACTCAGTGTATTCCTTCTTTTTTCTCCTATATTCTTCTCCGTTACTTTTTTCCTTTTTCCATTTTTTATTTCCCCGATCACTATTTCCATCTCCTTGTCCACATTTCCCTCTTTCATTTTGATATTTGTAACCTTTTCTTTAAAATGTTCTTTTCTCCCATTGACCTATCCCCTTTTTCTACTTTTTTTACCTTCGCTTCTTTTTTATTCATATGGTTATTACTTTTTTCTTCATCTAATGTCACTATTATGGGAAAGTGATCCGAATCTGTATAATGCTCTACCTCTAGTTTCTTGACGTTCTCTCTTACCTCATCGTCCACTATTACTTAATCAATTACCGTTCCCCTTTCTCCTCCTGAGCGTGTATATTGCCCTTCCTCATCTCCCTCTATATTTCCGTTTAAGATAAACCATTCCAACTCCTCCAAGCTCTTTAATAATTTCTTTCCCTCCCCATTCAGTATATTTTTTTTTATTTTCTTCCTCCTTCTCCTCCTCATTCCCTTCCTCCTCTATCTCCTGTTCTCGCATTGAAATCTCCCCCTATTCTAAGCCTAATCTCTTCTTTATTTTCTTCCATCTTTCCTTTCTTTCTTATCTTTCCCTGTTATACATTCATTCGTTACTTCCGTCACCATTCCTCTTATTGCTCTGCCTTCTTTTATTTTTCCTTGTCGAATTTTGAACTTGCCATTTTTAACCTTTCGGTAACCTTCCCCTTACTCTCTCTCATCCCTTCTCATCTAGCCACATCTCCATCGTTACTACTACATTCCACTGTGCCAAATTTCTTATAAACGACCTGTCCTTTCTCTCCAATCCTGCTAAATTCCAGTAACACATCCTCTAATCTTCCCTACTTTCATTTCTCGTCTCTTTTTGTTTCCTACAATTTCTTATTTTCCTATCCACGTTCCTTTCTCTCCTAGCTTCCCGGCTCTACCAACTTTTCCCTTTCTTCATACCAATCCCATCATACACCTCCTATCTCTATTCTGCCATACCTAACCCACGTTCCTTTTCACTTACTTCATTCCTCTTTCGCTATTTGCCTTAACTTATGCTGCATATTCCTTTCTAACCGTGTGAAATCACCCCTTATTCTCTCCGAGCTTCCATATAACAACCTCTTCTTTGTCATCACTTCCTTCTTATGTTCCCATTTCTTTAGTTTCACTAATATCATTTTCTCTCCTCTTCGCGTTTCCTTTCCTACACTTCGCATTTCCTCTATCTCTACTTTAGCATTTATCCTTTTTAGCACATCCACCTCTCCTTCCTTCAATTCCTTCCTTTTTAATTTTAGATCATTTATCACTATGTTATTCTTTCTTTCATCTCTTTCTTTTCTTCCTAATTTTCTTTCTATTTCCCAAACTCCCGGTTCGATTTTTCCATCTTCACTATCCAGTCTTTCAACTGTGCGTGCAGAATACTTCCTCGTCTGAATCCATCAGAACCATCAAAACGATTCAAATCAACCTCTGTCTGCATCGCCTTACAAAACTTGCGTAGCTTCTGTCTCCATGGTGTCACCTTACCCTGCTCATCGTATCTTTTTCCGCGCTTCTCTCTCCTTATCCCTCCCTGTCACCGCTACTCGGCTGCACCTGTCTCCCCACCCTGCTCCTCACGCTAAATAAAGTAACTTCTCGGCCTACCCAAAATAATCTCAGACACTCAAAACATCACATAACTCTTCACTTTAATTCTTTTCAACATACAAACTCTCACGCATAAAACCCTTTAAGGCAGGGTTATACTTTGTACGCGCGAAAAAAATGCGATTTTTTTGTAATTTTTTTTTACATGAAGAAAGATATTGATGTGGGGTTTGTTATGCTTAATAAATATACTCTTAAATTACATTAAAAATTTTTTTAGTTCATTTTATGCGCTCTAAATGCATTTAAATGGCACTTGCCTCAAAGCCACGTTTTTACCGCTTGTTAAAAAAAATCTCTGAAACTACCGAATCGATTGGTCTGAAATTTATACCGCATATTCTATACATATTAGGGTGGCCTTTATTTTTCACTTTCCGAATTTCTCTACTCTCACTCCCCAGTTTTGTTTGAATGCCCAAAAAAAATCTCCTTATTTGAGCAAAATCGGTTAATATTTAGGGGTTGCGCAAAGGCCATGAAGTTTCCCATTGATTTAACATGGGAAAAAGTCAGCTATTTGTAAATCTAATATTTAAACGAGATAATATGTTACAAATAATTCCGTGTTTAAATATATTGTTCAGAACTCATCAGAGAATAAGAATCAATCATGAATTTTGATGTTGAATAATTTTAAGCCACTCTTATGGGTCCCCAAAGAAAACCCCATAAGTGACAAATGTGAATTTTACGTAATATTGCGGTTCATTAACGCTTTTAAAAGTTTTTAAAAAATAAATAATCACTGATCAGTAATTTACGAATACCCAGTCATTTGCTAACTAATATTCGATTGTTTAAACAATTTTTAATTTGTTTAAACATTTAAGAGTATTCTTAAAAAGCAAAGTAGAACATAAAAATATTTCAGACTTCGAAAAATAGCACACAAAAATATTTGAACAAAAAAATTGTTAAAAAAATGTCAATGTGTTTAAACATCCACGATTATTCATAATAAACAAATTAGTAATTAAAAATATTGAAATTTGTCGAAAATTCAGTGATATAAAAGGTTTCGCCTGTTTTTTTAGGTAAAATATATTATTGAACAAATACGTATTATTTAAATAATTGTAAAATTATTTAAACAAATTATTTTATTGTTATTATCGATTAAATAACTCATAAAGTCTAGAAAATACGTTCATTTCGCGAGTTAACTGAAAAAAACAAATATTTAAACAAATTAAAAATTGTTTAAACAATTGAATATTAGTTAACAAATGACTGAATATTCGTAAATTACTGATCAATGATTATTTATTTTTAAAAAACTTTCAAAAGCGTCAATAAACCGCAATATTACGTGAAATTCACATTTGTCACTTATGGGGTTTTCTTAAGGGAACAATATATTAAAACACGGAATTATTTGTAACATATTATCGCGTTTAAATATCAGATTTACAAAAAGCTGACTTTTTCCCATGTTAAATCAATGGGAAACTTCATGGTCTTTGCGCGACCCCTAAATATTAACCGATTTTGCTCAAATTTAGAGGAGATTTTTTTTTGGGCATTCAAACAAAACTGGGGGGTGAGAGCAGAGAAATTTGAGAAAAAAAAATCCACCAAGTATAAATAAGAACCACCCTAATACATACACATCAACCGGTGGTAGCAGATTTTTTCATTTACATGCAAAAGAAAATGGCCGCAATAAGAACAAAAAATAAAAAATCTCCTTTTTTGCTTATTTTTTGCAAAAAAATAATAGTAAAAATGAAATTTTTTATATAAGTCTGCTACCACCGGTTAATGCATATGTATATAATATGTGGTATAAAAAATAAGGGTAAGCAGGTTATCGGTAGAGCAGGATCCATCCTCACAAATAAAAACATATCAAAAAAAGCTAAAATGGCCATACATAACTCTATTTGCGTACCGACTGTACTATACGGTAGCGAGACATGGACCTGTCAAGAAAAGGACAGGAGTAAAATCAACGCGATCGGCATGAAACCTCTGCGCATAATATGCGGGAAAACACTGATGGACAAAGTACGAAACGAGACAATCCTCAAAGAATGTGGTACAGGGGAGACACTAGTTGACATATGGGAAAGAAATCAGCTAAGGTGGTTCGGACATCTTGAAAGAATGAAAGATGAACGACTGACCAAGCAAGTGTATAAAGGTAAAGTAAATGGCAGAGTGCCCAGAGGCAGACCGCCGAAAGAATGGTTAGAATCTGTGAATGAGACACTAATACGAAGAGACATAAGAAGCCATAGAAATACAAGAGCCTGCATGAAAAAATGCATGGACGTGAATGAAGCTAGAGTAGTATGCCAGGACAGAAATGTGTGGCGACAAATAGTTTATAAACAGCGTGACAATAGAGTAAATGATGCCTGAAACAAAGACCTTGAATACTAATGGGCCCAAGTGGGGAACCATACATAACAATTTTGTGAGGCTCGTCACTTGGCGTGATCGCTAGAGAGATTGATCAGCAACCTGGGTCGGAGCAGTGTTGCGGAGTGAACGTGTCATTTATATAAATAACACGAGAACTCCAGATCAATCTAAAACATCTATACATAACACCTATATACCCATCCACCCTATACCCATATACCGATCTACCTCATACCTATATACCTATTTCACTACTTTCCAACCGAGCAAGTCACGCCAACCCCGGAAGGGAAAAGGCTTAATGGTATAATAATAATAATAATAATAATAATAATAACCGATTCGGTACTTTCGGAGATTTTTTTAACAAGCGGTAAAAACGCGGTTTTGAGGCAAGTGCCATTTAAATGTATATAGAGCGCATGAAAAAAACTAAAAAAGAATTTCTAATGTAATTTAAGAGTATATTTATTAAGCATAACAAGCCCTACATCAATATCTTTCTTCATGTTTAAAAAAAAATTACAAAAACTCGCATTTTTTCGCGCTTAGAAAGTAGAACCCTGCCTTAACACACTCCTCCCATCAACTCACCTCAAATTCCACTGCAAATTCACTACAATTAGCACCACTAAGTTACCGCTACCTAACACTTCCATGCTGGAAACGGAAGTCTAATATTTACGGAAATCTTACAGGTAATTTATGGTAACTTAAGATAAATGACCCAAAATTCAATTTAAAAATTTCTATAAATTTCCGAAAATTAGGGTAATTTACGATAATTTGATCAGATATATGTGGTTACTTTCCATAAATTACCGCAAAATTCTATTATCTGCAACCAAAATTTCCTCACAGTTTATACGGTGAGCGGGCTGATAATCATGAAATGCGAGCTCATGGACGTATAATTATCATTATTCACCTCTGACGTCACTTTTCAGTCCCAGGAAGTAAAAAGTAGAGCTTCAACCCCGCTTCATAGGCATCGAAAAGAGCTGAAATCATGCATGTATCATAGAAATGCAGTGTGTGTCAGTGAGGCCACACGACAGAAGTGAAACTTTGATGGATTAACTTTGAAATTCTTCGTGAGGAAACATCATGAGTTTCAAGGGGATCGCATAGTAAGAGAGTGCAGGGAGAGGGGGGGGGGCAGCGCTGACACGAATAATACTGTATCTGGGGTAAATAGGGATTGCTGACCTTGAACTGTGACAATGACACTTTTGAATTGTAAGTTTGGCTAATTGCAACCGTATCCGACGTCTTTATGCACGAATGGAAATATATGAGGGAAACAAAATTCTTCTAGCGGACGAATCGTAATAATTTTAATAAGTATAGTCTGGTATTTTTTCCTCGTAAAAAGTGACCGATTTTTGGTCGATGACGTGGCGCATGCGCAGTGCCGACCTTTCCCGGCAACAGTGAAAAAAGTGTACAGATGCAGTGGAAAAAGTAAATGGACACAGTGACAAAAGTGACGCACAGTGAAAAAAGTAAATAAAGTGCAAACTGCTTCCTGTTACTTCGGGTGGATTCGCGCTGCCTCGAGTGTGCTCGTGCATCGTGCGCAGCCAACTTCATTCTATTTTCCGACTGTCGTTCCCAGGGGCCGCTTCAGACTGTCGGCCGCCCGGAGGCATATTTCAATTTGCCGCCCCTTTTAATATGAATTTTGTAATCAGAATATCTAGAAATATTCTAATTAAAAATTATAATAATAATTAAATGAAGAATAAATCGTAAGAAATCATGATAATAATTATTAATAATCTTAATGAATAATTAATATTGATAATAATCATAATGAATAATAATTATTATTGTTAATAATTATGATAAATAGTAATAAATCATTCATAAATAAATTGACAGTTTAATAAATTACTACATTATATCCTAATTATTTTTAGAGGGGAAGTAATCATGTGAAGTAGATCTTGTTATTGTTGAATGAAATATTCATTTTTCAAGAACCATCAAGATAGTTCAACCACAATCAGCAATCAACAATTCACATAGTTTCAAGTAGAAGGTTGACGTCTCGCTTTCGCTAAAGCAAAATCACGGATTATTGATTCACAATTAATTAAATCTAATATTTCCTGCTCTATAGCTATAGTAGCTAAAGCTGATATTCGTGAATTTGGCATTGTATTACGTAGATAATTTTTAATTGCCTTCGGCTTCGAAAACGACCTTTCAGCACTTGCGACGGAAACGGGTAAAGTAAGGAGGATTCGCAAAGCAACGTAAGTGTGTGGATAAACTGGCGTTAGGCAGTTTTCGTGAATGTAATGCATGGTGGAATGATAAAATTGAGCAAGCCCAACAAGAAAAGAAAGGAACGTACAAGAGAACGTTGAACATCACAGGTCTTAGCGATGAGGAGAGAAATACCTTTGAAAATGATTACAGGCACAAAAAGAGGAAGTTAAACGACTAGTCAGTTTCTCCGAAATTACGGTGCTATTGTTGCTTCAATCTACAAAAAATCTCCTTCTTTTTACAAAAAAAAACAGGTAAACAAAAACTATCACTTTTTAAACAAATTATAGAAAAAGTATCGTGTCCCACACACTGAAAAAGCGAGGATTTAAAACTCGTGTGATAGGCACCCTCGCTCCGCTCAGATGGCTAACTTCACACTCGTTTTAAATCTCTCGCTTTTTCAACTTGTAGCACAATATACTATAATATAATTACAAAATTAATTAATCATGGAAAATGTCTGAAATAAAAAAGGTTTAACATTTTGACAATCACCCATACACTTTTATAATTCTTTTTACATTCTCATCATAATGAGAAGGTATTGATTTTATGTGAAAAATGACTTTCGTGGATTCTATCAAATTTCGACTTCTTGGGGCCCCCGAGTCAGAAAAAATAGTTTTTACGTCGGTCTCCGTCCTTCTGTCTGTCATTGTCGTCGTCGCCGTCGTCGTCTGTATTCCGGATAGCTTTTGAAAGAGCCATCGGATTGGATTGTGCTTTCGCACACAGTTTCAGAGACCAGAAAGAAAGAACGAGTTCGCTAACCAGCTATATTCGATGAAAATTCAAAAGTTAGAACATTTTCAAAAATTTTTAGAACATTTTTTCAAAAATTCAGGAATTCCATGGACGGCTATCCTGCATCTGCTCACATTGGCCGCTCGTCGTATGACCAGCGGCCAGTCGTCTATTGGACTAGAGCGTTCCAGCCCAGTAGACGACTATGCGAACGATTCATCGCATATTTTAAGAATTGAGATTTATCATTTGTTTGCCATGCAATACTTGTTGTAAAAAATAATATAAAGAGTTCTCACTAGAAATTTTAACCCATTCATAATTTAATTTATATAGTGTTGGAACATGAAGTTTGTTGATAAAAAAATCTTAAATAAAAATTTTCAGATTCTTAAAATGGGCAAGGAAAGTAGTCTTTTTTTCAGTGCTTTTTTATTCAACACCTAATAAAATTTTAAAATTCATACTGACAATTCTGTATACTTCAAAATCGAACTTTAATTCTATTTTTGAGTAGACGAAGTTCAATTTCCTACTTCAAACATTAATAATAATATAATTAATTTAATAGATATTGATTTGAGTTGACGTTTAATAATATTCTAATAATATATGATATAATATTAATATAATGAATAATTTACTTATTATTTATATTATTAGTGATTTGAGTTGATGTTTATTTATATTATGCAATTTGCGTTGTAATAGGAGTTCACCTTCTTGTAACAAATGAACAGAAATAAAACGAAAGATTCAAAGAAAATAATTTTTTTCTTCTTTTTTTTTTCAAAGTTCAAATTTTATGTCGGCTTTAGGGTAAATCTAACTCAAAATTGTCCTGAAGTTTTGTGACTACTTGAGGGCTACTTGTATGATAATTGTATTATATTACTATATTTTATTATATTATGCATTATTATAAGATTATATAAGATTATTATATAATTATAATATTATAATATTAATAAACATCAACTCAAATCAATATTTATTAAATCAATTATATCATTATTAATGTTTAATGTAGGAAATTAAAATTCGTCTACTCAAAAATAGAATTAAAGTTCGATTTTGAACTATACAGAATTGTCAGTATAAATTGAAAAATTTTATCAGGTCTTGAACAAAAAAGCACTGAACAAAGACGCAATATTCTTCTCTACTTTTCCTTGCCCATTTTAAGAATCGGGTAATTTTTATTCAAGATTTTCTTACTAACGAACTCCATGTTCCAACAAGATAAATTAAATTATGAATGGGTTAAAATTTCTAGTGAGAACTCTTTTTATTTTTTGTACACAAAGTATTGCATGGCGAACAAATGATAAATCTCAATTCTTAAAATATGCGATGAATCGTTCGCATAACCGTCTACTGGGCTGAAACGCTCTAGTCCAATAGACGACTGGCCGCTGGTCATGCGACGAGCGGCCAACGTGAGCAGGTGCAGGTATACAGTCGGCAACTCAACGTTTATTAGCCGACTAGCCAGCTAGTCGGCTAACCGACTGGGTCGGCTACTGGGCTACGACATATATATATATATATATATATTGTATAAAAAAAGAGTTTTTGGTTCCATACCTAGAGGTAGGCCGGGAACTCGCAGATCGGAAAAGAGGAACTCCTATCTGATTCAACGCTTCTGAAGGTTGGTGACCTTCTCAGCATAAAACATCAACCAATTGCGACTGTCTCGGTTTCCATTCCTTGGCCCCCCCCCCCCCCCGGGATCTTAAGGTAAGAGAACTACGAGAGACTTGGTTTAGACATAAAATGATCCGCATGTACACCTGGCGTAAAGGAAATAGCCACAGTATAATTGACTTCGTTATTGCGGATGAAAGGCTAAGAGAACCGGTAAAGGATACAAGAGACCATTAGGTCATTAAGGATACAAGAGTCCATTTTTCAATGATCACTTAAAAATGTATCATATACAGATGTGTTCCAAAAACGACTCACATACTTTTTTTCTCCTCTTTTCAGATAGTTGGCAAAAATCATTCCGATTGTAGGGCTTAGTAGAAAGATACGGAAATATACGCTGAAGTAAAGAAATTTCCTTCTTCATTTTGAATCAAATACAAATTTAGTCATTTTTATCTAAGGTCGTTGCGAAGCGCGACGACCAAAACTCATGCCGCAAGCGCGCTCAAAATTTTGATTTTCTACTACACGATGAACAGAAATGAGCGTGTAGCGCGAGGTTTACATGATTTTCAAACAAAACATCGAGCGCGAAGCGCAAGTGTCTTGATGAGAATGTGTTCCTTGAGGTCGATAGAACCTTAAGTAAATTGGTTCTTCTTTCTATATAAAACTGACATAATTAAACCAAAAGCAGGTCATAACGATGAAACTTACTAAGAGAGTATTAGCCCACGAAGCGCGCAATAGCGAGCACACAAAGTGCGAAAACCTAGAGGAACCGAGCTTGAAGCGTCAGGCAAATGCGTCCGAGCGCGTAGCGCGAGGCGAATACATTATCGAGCGCAAAGCTATATTATACTATATTATACTATATTATACTATATTATACTATATT
>CAKNXH010059160.1:30440-50765 GCA_932178445.1 Andricus quercusramuli
CTATATTATACTATATTATACTATATTATACTATATTATACTATATTATACTATTATTACATTTTTTAATCATTGAAGAAAATGTCGTTCCTTTTTAAAGCAAGATATTTAAGGAA
Organism: Andricus quercusramuli; assembly: GCA_932178445.1. Taxonomy (NCBI): domain Eukaryota; kingdom Metazoa; phylum Arthropoda; class Insecta; order Hymenoptera; family Cynipidae; genus Andricus; species Andricus quercusramuli. Next base: position 30,557 of record CAKNXH010059160.1, read on the forward strand.
GACGAATTCAAGAACAACATTTTTAAGAAGTTTATTAAGAATGTATTTGATGTTATATAAGAATAATTAAAAATGGACAATCACACATTTTCAAAATAAAATGATTATGAATGCATAAAAGAAGCAAGCAAATATTTTGCATCTAACCATCGTGAGACACAACCACTTTCAAACTCCACTTTTCTTAACAGAATTCTTTTTTCATTCTCATTATTTATGATTGAGAAAGTATTAGAATTGTCCGAAATTAGAGGTTGCAGTTTTTCAATGGATCTCCACGTTTTGAGACCCCCTGAGGCCTGTCTGTCTGTCCGTCCGTTTGTCCGTAAACACGATAACTCTCCAAAAAGTGAACTGAGAAAGAAAGAGTTCGTTAACCAACATTCCTTGGTCAACCTTTATGGTTTTATCCATCGAAAATGGTATCCAAAAATTCGAATATTCCGTTTTTACGCCAAACCACAACAGATACGTGGAAAAAGTTCATAGGAATAGCTAAAGCTCTTAAAAATATCTATAATTTGAACCCGAATGACGACAGACAAGCAGCGTTGCCATTGATAATGATGTGTCAGAAGATCTACTGACATTGAAATTGGCTCCCGACAAAAAGTCTTTGCTACTGAAAAATTTTGTTGGACCAAACGACGTGGGATACGAGATACAGTCTTGAAGAGCAATTATAACTTCTGAAAAGTCCTACAAAAGTTTTTTCACCCATTTTTTCGTTAGCACTTTTAATTTTGTTTCTATTTATTAAAAATACTATAGGAAAACCCAAAATTCAAGTTTTGAACCAAACAACGTAAAATATGAGAAAAAGTCTCAGAGATCAATTGTAGCTTTTCAAAAGCCCTACAAAATGTCTATTAACTATTTTTCAACAGGATTTGTCATTTTGGTTTTGTGTATCGAAAAAACTATGCAGGAGATCGAATATTTAAATTTTTAAACAAACGGCGTGAGATAATGAAAAAAATTTCAATAGAAAATCGCAGCTTTCAAAAAGTCTTACAAAATTTATTAGTACTATTTTTTATATGACTTTTCATTCTAGTTTTATTCATCGAAAATAATATTAAGAAAGTCAAAAATTCAAATTTTAAGCCAAACGACGCAAAATATGGGGAACAATTTTTGGAGGAATTTCAGCGTTTAAAAATTAATACAACATTTCCTCAAACCACTTTTTAACAGAACTCCTCTTTTCGAATTTATTTATCGAAGTTGATATGCAAAAATCGAAAATTCCAATATTCTGCCAAAAGACGAAAGGAACGTAAAAAATATTAAAGAATACTTGAAGGATATTTTGTTTTATCCATAAAAAATAATATTAAAACGAAAATCCTATTTTTAGCATAACAACGCGAGATGGAGAAGAATGTCTGAAGAAAGGATTGCATTTTTTTATTGTGAGGTAATTCAGAAAATGAATATATGCTTAAAAAAACTTTTGTCAAAAATCGAGCGCGTAGAGAGAGTGTCATGATGAGAATGTGTACCTCAAAGCCTACAGAGCTTTGAGAAACTAATCTTAAACTGTATGTACTTACTTACGTCGAAAATTCAGAATTTGAAGACGCATATAAATACTGGGATCTAAAAGAGATGTTTTTGAGGAAGTTTCATTCAAGCATTCCAAGTGCAAAGAAAAAATATCAGTGTGCATATAGGGGGATTTCTGGACCGGTTAGTATTAGAGCATTTCTATGTGAGGTAAGCGAGTTTGCGTGTGCATCTGTGTGAGGGTGTCTTCCTATACCATACTGAATAGTTGATAAGCAGGGCGGGTTCTTCTCCAAGATTCCTCTCTTACCGTCATTCAGAAGCTTCTAAGCTGTAGTGGTTCATGTCCGTGCTAAGCATCTAAAAATTCCTGAGAGGTTCCTGATGACGTTAATCATAGTGAATTCATCTAAACAGCTTCAAGGTTATTTTTCATCTCAAACAAACTTTTTGCGTAGACACATTCAAGGTTATATTTTGCTTTGTTCTAGCAGTTTCTACCGCATCACATTGTTATGAGTGAAACGAGGATAATTGATTACTTCCTTCTCGAGAAATATTTAATAAAAAATGCCTATCTATAATAATTTAATGCGCAAAGGGTACAGGTGTACAAGTGAAATTTAATATGGAGGCATCTTGTTTTGTCTATATAAATTGGATTTATTGCTTCCATATGGATAAATGTTTGATGAAAAGATCCTGTCTTTATTGATTGAATGCATAAAAGATGCAGGTGTACAAGGGCAATTTGATGAATTTGATTTATTGCTTAAGGATAAAGAGGAAGATATTATTAAAATTTAAATATATTCAAAGACAATCGATTGGTATAGGCAAGATACGTATCTAAAGAAATTATAAAGCATTTCTTATGGTAGTTCATATTCTCGGGATTCTTATAGCTTTATTCTAGTATCAAGTATCAAGCGAGGATTAGAGATAATATCCAGACCTGTTTAAATGGTATCATTTTAGAAACATTAATTCTTTCACGAGCTAAGCCTGCATGCATTACATTATCCTCTGCTTTCGTTCTCTAGAGATTCGTACTTTTTACTGTTCTGAAATGTTTGATTTCTTGATCAATCCACAAAGTTTCTGGAGAATGATTATAATCATTCTCCAAACCAGTGCAATTATGCTAGGTCCGTCAACCTTTCGACGTGTCGCATGTAATACGGCAGCCAACTATCTAGACCTTAATCTAGACCCAAAATTCGGGACGGCCGGACCTTACCACTGAAGACCTTTTTTTTAGGGGAAGGTTTTTGAAATAAACGGAAAAACTAGATAGTCTAGATAGTTGGCTACCTTGGTCATAGTACGAAAAACTTTATGCTACTTATGCGTGCGTATTATAAACTTGAAATTAGCTAAATAAGCTTGAAAGACTGTAGTGCGAGTGTAGTGAATATTAATTTTTTTACCGAAAAAGTATAGATTGTATAAAAATCATAGTAAATGCGGGACATGCGGGGCGCTACCCCAATTTTCCGGGATACTTTGTGGGACAAATTTCAAAGCGGGACAGAAGGTACTAATGCGGGACCGTCTCAGCGCATGCGGGACGGTTGGCTGCCTTGGTAATGATCCATCTTCACTTTTTCCGTCCTTACCTCTTCAAAAACTCATGAACTAAATATTCCCAAGTGGATTTGCTATAAAATCAAATTTCAAGTTGTGTACAGTAACTTGAGTGGGGAAAAAAATAATCAGCGTCTAACCCTTCGTGGAAGGTAATAAGGACCCCCATGAGTGTTTCCATATTTTTGTGGGCTATTTGCACCAAAATTTTGGTACGAATAGACGGGTTTGTCGGCATAAGTAGACACTTTTCTTAAATTATTCAAAATTATTTCCAATTTTAAATTAATTTTGAATATTTTCAAAACTTCTAAATATCTCTTCAACTTACTTGAATTGTTCGATGTTTATTTATACATCAAAATTCAAAAATTTTACTTAAAAATTACCATTCTTTAAATAGAACAATTAAAATGGTAAAGCTTGAAGTTTTCTTTTTTTCTTTAGTTTTGAATATTTTATTTATATTTACTGATTTCAAATAAACAGTCTCATAGAATTCCCGTTCATTATTATTATAATTTTATTATGAGATAATTAGTACGCCCCGGAAGCTACGATCATGGTTCCTTAGAGAACCCAATCCCGAAGCAACTGGAACGTGTACTTCATCCGCTTCTGCTCCTTCTGGCCTACAAGGTAAGCAAGAGCGGGAAATTTACGCGAGATAACATCTGGCAACACTGTTCCTTGGAGTCAGGTATCTAGCCGCGGATAACCTTACGCGGCAGACGGGAGGTTGGAGATGATGGTTTCACCTCTGGATACTTTTCCAGAGCTACCAATCTTCCCAGAAGACCCCCGAAGAACAGCCTTTTGCATACGGTTCGCGATGGAATGAGCCTGTTGCTGGCAAGCCGGAATCTTGTTGAGTTGGCTAATAAATGAAGCTTGCATACCTCCAAGACAGCCGATTATGAGAACTACAAGATGGACTTTGTAGCCTTGGTACAGCCTGCTCAGCTCGAAAAGAAGTGCTTGATATTTCAACCATTTTTGTTCCTCCTTTGTCGTGATATCGCCATCGGCTGGTGCCGAAAATTCAATCACGTAAATGATCTTGTTCTTCAGATCTTGGAGCACAATATCAGGCTTCGTAGTACTGATACGTTGAGTGGTGGACAATAAGAAATTCCAGTAGATATTACACTGATAATTCTCTGCAATGGACTCGAGTTCCCTCTGGGCGTATGGCAAGACGGGCAATAGATCCACACCATAGAAGTACCTAAGATGGTAATATAACACTTTTAGAGCCGCATTGTGTCTCTCTATGTACCCGTAGCGTGCATATTTTTAGCATCCACTGAGAACATATCCAAGTGTTTCTGGCTCTTGTTTACAAGCTCGGTAGTTGGTATAGCTTCCAGGTACATTCATTATGCGATACCGGTAAACTTAGGTGTCTATAACGCCGTCTTGACAGGCAAAAAGAAATCCCTCAGTCTCCGACCTCAATCCAGCAGACTTGAGAATCATCTTGGACAGACCCGTCGAGAGCTCTTCTCTACGTATGATGCCGTAGAATTTACCATGGAGGGGCTTGTCAGCATGTTCTCTTGATAGAAGCGTATGTTCTGCTTCCTGTAAACGACTTTTGAGCACCAAAGGTGTTAGTGATGCTAGGCCATGTGTAGTATCGTTGGAATCAAATGGGAGGCCAAGCTTCTCTGCGGCCCTATCTGCGGCCCGGTATAGAAACGCCGCAGCATTGGCAACTTCATGTTGATCTACGAGTCGCATAAGGGAATCTGTGCCATTTAGAACTGAGCAGGCTGTAGCCAGAACCGTTCTCCGATGAAGACACTCTAAGCTTAGCAAGCCTCTACCCCCTTTATCTCGAGAGAGATATATTCGAGGTACGGAAGATCTAGGTTGAAGACTTCGATGGATTGTTATCATCTTGCGTGTGCTTCGGTCAAGTTGCTTCAACTCGTCGACGTTCCATTTTACTGCACCAAACATGTAGAGCAGTATAGGAACGGCCAGCATATTGGTCGCCTGGATCTTATTCTTTCCAGATAATTCGGAAGCCCAAATTTTTCTGAGAATTTAGCGATACGTTTTTCCAAGGGCAGTTTTTAACATGATGTAGTTTCGAGGAAGCAAACAGTTTAAGGTCGCCCATGTATGAAAGGTGGTTGACCTTATATTCTCTTGTATTCGGCGGGCCAAATGGGTATCCAGAGCTTTTGCCTCGGAGCACAATGGATAGAGGCAACAGGGAGATACAGAAAAGTATCGGACTTAGAGAGTCTCCTTGAAAGACTTCCTTCTTATATGTGACATAGCTTGTAGTCACTTGTCTTTTGTCAGATGTTATGACAAATCTTGTCCGCCACAAGAGCATAAGCTTTTGTATGCTTCTCACTATTATTGGATGCACCTCCATGCACTCAAGGAGCTTAATAAGTAGCTCATGGTTCGTGTTATCGAATGCCTTACGGTAGTCAATCCAAGTAATGGACAGATTGCGTCGATACCTGTTCGACTCCTGGGTAATACAACTGTCTATTAACAGGTTCTCCCTGCAACCTTCCAGCCCTCTGTTGCATCTACGTTGTTCAACTATTGCACTCCATACTGGATCGATAGATGTTAGTATCCTTTCTTTGAGGATGCCAATGAATAGCTTGTAGCTGGTGTTTCAACAAGCTATGGGCCTGTAGTTCTTTGGGATTGACAAATCTCCGGTCTCAGGGATCAATACCGTGCGTCCTTCCACTAGCCACTGCGGGACGAGTTGTTCTCCGTTTCAGAAAGTAGTAAGTATACGAGCTAGATGTTGGTGCGTAGAAGTAAACTTCTTCCACCAAAAGTTGTTGATTTTATCTGGCCCTGGCGCTGAAAAATTCTTACTTCTAGCGATAACTTTCTTCACTTCTTCGGCAGTAATTAGTGGAGACTCTTCCTCTGGACCTTGTAACCTTTGCCTTTGACAAAAGTTACGATAGAGTTCTATATCAGAAGCGTCTTTATTGCTATCTGCAAAGGTGGTCTTGCTGGAACGGGTGGAGTGTTCGCTGGAGGATGTTGCTCTTCTTCTTGTTGGTGAAGAGCTTCGTATCCGTTTTTTCGCAAAAAGGATACTCTGATCTCTTAAATACTGAGGCGTTTTATGAGCATATTCCGGGTGCATATTGACACCACAGTCATGCAACCTCTTTATGAATCTTCTTTACGCCAGTGAGCTTCTTCGCTAACAGGTAAGGATGTCCCTCCTGAGTTGGTCCGACCATTTAAATCGATGTTCTCGCGTTTGTCCAGGGCCATTGGCTGGTCGTCGCCTCGGTTCATTCCTATTGCCACTCCCAACTGAACCATGGCCTCCATCCGACAGAGGCCTATTGTGGGTAGCACTGCGCGATACTGGAGTCGTAACCGCATAATTCGTTGCATTGGGGAGTTAGCCCAAAGTAACGTGGGTGACTGCAAGTGCCGGAGCTCTCGGGCGATGGGGTCGCCACATCCCTACGCCCATGTATGTATTTATTATTTTTTTTCTTCAAATTTTTTCTCTGGTGAACCTGGTTTTTCGTCGTATCTACGGACTAAGTTAAGTGACTGACGAGATGAGGATGTTATAAGTTATTTTAATACGATGTTTGAAATCATTTGCGATGATGTTGTAGGTACAAGATTAGGAGCATGGTGTAGTTTGCAGTTTGTCTTTACCGCTGTTATCCTTACACAGCGGGCGTGAGTGTTGGAGGTGACAACAGTCGCCTCTGGATGCTTTCTTAGAGCTACCATGTATCACGCCATAGGTTCTTAGTCACTTGCTTCCTGATGGTCTAGGAAGTTTCTTACAATGTGACAGGTGTTTAATAAAACCGCCTTCTGAACTGCCGCCAGTACCCTACTGACTCATAAATGTTCAACTTTTGAGGTGGGTATTGCAAACAGATATTTGAAGGGCGCAAAAACTAGAGGGGGTAAGTGCCACTTTTTTCGAAAATGAGATTTTTGCATTTTCGAATAGTCTTGGTAAAGGCCGTCACTACTGCGTTAAGGAAATGTCAAAATACCAATTTCTTTTCTTTTCATAGCTGTCTAAAAACGTTCGGGGAGGTAACTCCACGGTAGCGGAAATTCTATTGGAGGTAACTCCTCATGGGGCCCTATGGAAAGTTCGCGTTTTATAACGGAATGGGGGGGGGTACACTCGAAATCTATGGGACTGAGGTTCCACATATTGGTGTTACATGACACTAAAGCGTCGGTAGGTTATCGTGGCAGAGAGTTTTCGTCTTCTTCATCGTTCGTTAAGGGCATGTGATACTTAGAAAATTATCGATTTTAGCAGTGTTAGGTTCCCCCGGCTTTTTTCCTACAATAATAAAGATTTTGCCTTAAAAATTTGGGAAATGATAGCGAACATGCTAACGGACGTCCCCGAACTCTTCTTTTGTAGGATAATTTGAAAAAATTTAATTTTGCTAAATTTTATTCATGCGTGTGTATTTTGAGGTTATGTGTACTGACAGCATCGTGCACAAACAAAAAATTTGTATTTAGCAAAATAATTTTTTTTTGTTATAATCCCTCAAAAAAGATTTCGGGGACGTCCGTTATACTATTCTATAGCATCTCCGAATTCAGTTTTGAAATTTTTTAATTTTTGTTATCATGTTAATATAATAATTGATGCAACGAAATGATGACTTAAATTGAAGAAATATTTTTTCAAGATAAATTAATATTCATTCAGTTAAACAAATATTTATTGCATTCTAACAATGATCATAATCGACACAATGAGAAAATTGTTTAAATTTGAAAAATATTCTTCTAATATAAATATATATTCGTTAAACTTAAGAAATATTCTTTTGAGACAAAGGAATATTACATTTAATTCAGCAAATATTTAATGTATTCTAACAAGTATCATAGTCAACACGACGCAAAGATTATACAGATATAAAAAATATTCTTTTAATATAAATGCATGTTCATGAAACTGAAAAAAAATTAATCCCATGCCAGAAGTCAACATAGTCATCGCAATGAAATCATTATTTTTATTTGAAACATGTTTGAAGAAAATCAAACGCGGATTTATTTGAATGAAAGAAATCTTCGTTTGAATAAGTAATTTCCTGTTAAACAATTTTACAGAACAAATAATTATCCGATTCCTACCGTACCGATATTTTGTTGCCAACTCTTGTCAATATGAAATAAGATGAGTTGAACTTTGGAAAATTAAATAATAGCCAGTAAGGGATGTGTTTCTTGCCCTAAATCTTCATAATGAATTATAAAGAATTAAGACAATTTTAAAAGTCATGCAAAACATTTAAATGGCTCTTAGTAAAAAATTTTACCATAGAAAATTTAACTTTGCATTTTAAGTTCAGTTACGAGAAATTAAATCTTTCTCATGAATAAAGTTAAATTTCAAAATTACGTTTTTCATCATAAAATATTATATATATTATGTAAAATTTTACAGTTCGCATTATGAAACAACTGTTTCCGAGAGTTTCAGCCAACTCTTGGTGCAATCTTTCGATGAAAACTGAATAAATTGATATTTGTTAATAATAATTGCTCTGCAATTTGTTTGTATTACCTTTAAAACGTCAAATGTGCCGCGCATATTAGCGCCGCTGCGTATGGGCATCCGCTGACAAGGGCGCCTATCAAAAAAATTTGTTTCAAATACTCGGAAATGTTTATTGAACGTAATGAATTTCATATATAATTCAGAGAATAGTAAATTTCTCGCAAAGTGGTATTTCTTCCTCCCAAAGAATTATTTTATTAAGTGATAGTAGACCTATACGGAAAAAATTTGAACTTGAGGAATGATACTGAACTAGTATATGATGTGGCAGATATGAGAAAAATTCGGTGAATTAACAATAACTTTTCTGTAAATCATCTCGAACTGTTTACTCATAATTACAGAACTGATACTAAATATGAAAATTCGGTGCCGTAAAAGTTCAAAATGATTATTACGGGCAAGTTTTAGAGAAACTACATTTCGGCTGTGAAAATCGCGATTCTTGGTCGCTCAAAATTACAGCACGTTTAAATAATAGTACAGCATTATTTAATGGAATAATTTGAAATAAAATGACATATAAATCCACGTTTTCATTGTCCATGCTCCAAATAGAAGAATGAATCAATACATTTTCAAATTTCGAAAATTATATAATTTTGAAGCAATTTTAAGTTAGAAACATTAAAACTGAAACATTTTTCGAATGATCATTTAAAACCAAACACTTTTTAAATCAGAGGTTAAATATTTTTATTCCAAAGTCGTTTGTAATCAATAATTGTTCAGTGGTTATTTATGAATTAAAACTAAAAAATTTCACTTGCACTTTCAAAATTCAACAAAATGAAACAATTAAACTTCTTGCATCAAAAGGTTAAACTTTGCACTTTGCGCTATGGGTTAAGAATGGAACATATAAAACTGAGACAATATTTGAACGTTTTTTAAATTCAAATTGAATAAAAGAGTTCAGTTATGAGTCTATTCATTATGAGTCTATTCAACTATTTTAGTGATTGTTATACTACTTTTAATCAACGCATATATGGAGGAATTTTCACCCATACATTTTAAAAATATTTTCTTATAATTTTGGTATTTCTTTTTTTAGTGATCATTAATTCGAAAAGCAAATATTTTATATCGAAAATTTTCCCACAAATTCAAGAATCAATCATTTAGTTTTCATAATAAAACAATTTGCATTTTTTTTCATAAGATAGGGTAAAAGATACAATATTTCTGCATTAAATCTTTAATACTAGGTTAAAATATTTTTTACCGCTGTTTCAGACATATCAGACATATTGGGACTTCTGTACGTCCTTTTCATCTGACACACAAAGTTGATACAAAATCAAGCAATATTTATCTTTTGGACTACACTGAAAAAAAGAATTCTCAGAACCAAGAAAATTCATTTACTTGAATCCTATTTCTTAGCATCAAGAAAATATTCTTTAATAGTAGTAATTTTTATTCAAACCAGACACATATCTTTTGTTGAACCAAAAAAATGAATTCTTTGGCTATATTTTCTTGATTCAAACAAATATTCCTTACATTCAAGAAAACCATTTCTTTGATTCCAAAAGTCTAGATTCGTTGAAATCTGCTTAGTCATTCAAAGCAATTTTTTTTGATTCAATGAGTTCGATTCTTTGAATTGATTCGAATGCATTTAAATCAATTAATTGTGCATACTTGAATCCAGTCTTTAGGTTTACTTAAATAAAATTAATAATGATTTCATTCAAAATAATATTAATCACATTAAAAATGTAATTATTTATTGCAAAGAGATCATGTATTTATACCAACGAAGCATTCATTTAGATGAACAAGATATTGTGTTTACATAAATATTTATTTCTTCAATTAAAAAAATATTTCATTTTCTTACTAGAATTAAATTATTTGTAACAAATGAACATTTATTCCAACGAAGTACTTTTTTTTTAAATCAAACATTTAATAATTTGGCATAATTTGTTTCAATTGAATACTTCTTTAGATCAAAGAAATATGTTGTTAACTTCAACATCCATGTTTTTGATTCGAAGAAATATTTCTTTGGCATTTATGGTGAGGGTTAAATGCGGCTTTCCACCTTAGAATTTCCATGTTGCGACAGCGTTGTGGACATCGCTGTGGACTTGACACTCGACGGACCCAAGTTCGATTCCTGCTGGAGCCACTTTCATCGAATTTTTCTGTTTCAGGTTCATCAAGATTTTTAATTATATGAGTTGTTTAAATTAAATATGTATAATAATAACAATGGTAATTATAATTCAAGCTGAAAGAATCCATTTGTTCATTCAGGAAAATATGTACTGCAGTTGAAGTACGAACTACTTTATTGCACTCGCGCATGGTTTAGGTCAAAGAAATATTTGTTTGAATCAGTGGGATATATTTTTGCTTCATATTCTTAAAATTTTGATGCGAAGAAATAGTTTTATGAGCCAATAAAATATTTGCTTGACTTTATAGTATATTTCTTTCCTTCAATTCACATATTCTCATTTCAAAAAAATATTCATTCCCATTCATGGTACATTCATTTGGAACAATGAAGCATTCATTTGGTTTAAAATGTATATTTTTGTCTTTAATTAATATTTCTTTGATTTAAAGAAATATTTCTTTCATTCAATAATACCGTTCTTACACTCGAATACTGTTTTACAGAATCTGCTAAATATTTATTTGACACAGTAAAGCGTTAATTCGAACCAAAACCATTTCTATTCTCGTCAACTGTCATTTCTTTGGTTCCAGGAAATATTTATTAAAGTTTACAGTACGCTTCTCTAAAACAAGAAATCAAATCTTTGAATTAAAAAAACTTTCATTTTGTCCGATCAACAGTATTTCACAATATTTCACAGGCTGAAGTAATTATTTATTTGCTTCAATAATTTCTTATTTTCCATACAATTAAAGGATTTCTTTGGATTGAAGAAATACATGATTGGACGTATTCAGTACGACCATTTCTTTGAATCAAAGAACTTTTTTTGTTCAGTGTACTTTTTTCACTGTATATACTGCAAATTTACTGCATTTCTATGTAAATTGCTTTCGTTACATTTATAGTAAGATTTCGATATCTTTTTCTAACAGAGTAGTCGTATTATTTATTAATGAACTGAATAATGGTCTCAATTATTTCTCTAATAAAGCCAAGCAATTTCAGTAAGACTTGAATTATTTTCGCAAACGAACAGCGCATTTAGACTGGTCCCCTTTAACTAGGAGAAAATCAATTTTCATCGTAGATATGGGTGGAGTGGCGACAGTACCATCGAATCCAGGCGGATTTAAGTTGTATTTACAGGAAATATAGGTTTTATAAAACTGTCATTAGCCACTCATAGAGTTCTTAAATTCCCAAGAATTCAAGTTGGGGTTACATAACAGAGAATATGACAGAATAAAGGAGAAGTACATTGTGTGTAGAGGGCGTACGCCCATGATACACACGATATTTTTGTCCTAGCATCCTTGAAAACAAGCATGTGATGCAGATAGAGTATGTTTGGTGTACTTGACAATTATACATTATAACTAAATGGAAGAAATAGCGTACTTTGCAGAAGGGAGACTGGGGTCCAGCGATATGATTTTTTTAAAGACATAGATAATTTCCTCCACAGTTTTACTCACGTGGTGCAGTGTATGCGTAGCGGGCGTAAAGTTTCATGTCGGCCCGGCGGCAGAGTGCGCTTGTGTGAACGTCACTGGGCTGGAAGCGGCCACATTACTCCTGCTTCACGTACATGCAATGGCGCGTTTTCAAGGGGGGTCGGACAAAATATAATTTAAGTGAATTCAAGAATTTATGATTATCAATAATATTTGTATTAAATTTAATGCTTTCATGATGATTTGTTATAATAAATATAAAATTTTTAAAGCTTTTTCGGGTTTTAATCGTATGCAAAACTACAAATCTTGCCAAGGTTCACGAAACGTCAGCAAGACTCGTAGTTTCGCACAAGATCGAAACCCGAAAAAGCTTTAAAAACTTTAAATTTATTTCAATATTTGTATTATTTATGATATTTACGTAATTAAATATAAGTTATTTACTTATATAATTATATTTACGTAGTTTATACGGATCCAGAATATTTTGACGAAATTTTTTTTCTCTTCTGGCATTTTTTTAATAACGTCATAATTTTCCGTAAATTATCATGAATTTCATAAACTTACACAATTTTCCCAAATTCACACCACAAATTTCAACAAATTTCATAATTTTTCCAAAATTATACTTTCCATACATTTTTAAAATTATGGTAATGGATGGAAATATACACTCAGAGAAATAATTGGATAGTCTGACCGTTAAGTTGGTTGCTGTAGCTAATTTTCTTGGATGCTGGGGCGCCATCCACTTAGTTGGCTGAGGCAGCCACTGTTAACGGACGCGGTGATGTTGGTTGTGCCAGCCAACTGAGTTGGTGCCGTGAAGAAGCGGGATGGCTACCTCATCCAGCTACCTGGGTTATAGCAACTGCTCAAAATGTTACTATGCAGTTGTGTTGTTTGACTCACCTATTTCAGATGGATCGTACAACCAACCCTGTTTGCAGCATATGCCACGTACTTAGCAGTAATAACATGTTAGAATTGAGATGACCAATACGCCCAGAAAAAAATCGACTGGATACGTTAAAATCCTCAGTAAAAATGATTTGAATCAGCATTCTTGAAAGGTAATTCTCGATTGCGACAGATTGGTTACATAAAATGATTGGAAAAGGGCTGCATATTGGAAGCAATAGATGAGTTTTAGATGTGAAAAATAAAAATTTTTATATAAAACTCTTTCGGATTTTATACCATAATCCGCTGTTTTATTCTTTCCGATCCTGGAGCATTTGTCCCTGTTGTCAATTGTGCACTTTTATGAAGAGCGAGGAACACGAGGCTTCTCGCTTGAGATCGTATTCGACATATTCTTTTGCAGCAACTCACGTCCATATACCAGAACAAACAAAAATTCATTAGGGCCTTCTATTTCATTTTCCAAAATTTTAACCTCGATATCTCAATTCCTGCGGACGTGAGTTGTTGCAAAAAATACGTCAACAAATTATTTTGAGGTTAGTATGACATGGCCTTAAGAGACGCTGAGCCGAGCGTCGAGTTCTTATTTTCTTAAAAGCCCAAGATTTCGCGACGAAGAACACTGAATTTATTCTTCACCAAAAAGTGTAATTTAATATAATTTGAAAAATCACAACACATGACATGAATGCTCGAAATATCGACAAAGCAATAGATTAGGGAGCCACGTTTGGGACTACTGGCCAAGTAGTTGGCATGCTAACTATTCAATAGTTGAAGGGTCCAATTGCATAGCTGAAGTGACCAACGAACACGCAACCATTTAAAACGGTCATTGTGACCAACGGACTTGGATGGTCTATCTATCTGAACAGACGTTCTGACCAACTATTCCTTAAACAAAAACTGGATGTGCCAGCCAACCATTTCTCTGAGTGTATGCTAATTTGAGGAAATTTGATAAATTCATGGCAATAGATCGGTAACTTTTGATAATTTTGATAAGACTTCCGATCTTCATGGCTTCTTAAGATTTGTTGGCTTCCCAGGAAACAAGAAACGATTGACCATGTTTCAATCGTATATCAGGTTGTATGAAATGTGTATCTTAAACTAGAATGGCAGATTGCTGACGATAGGTTAGAAGTGCAATTGAATCGGAGAAGTGGTTATTCAACGATTCACCAAAAATATTTCGTTATCGATTTAAAAACGACGGCTAATCGTAATAATATCTTTTAAAAATGTCTCCTAAAATTATTTTATTAGAATTTGAAGACAAAATGTTCGTTTGTAAACCTCTGAATGGCAGGACTCTGAAATGCAGGACGTAAATTTCCAGGACCACATTTCAATTTTGAGGTTATGTTCGTGAGGTTATAAATTTTTAAACACTCTAGCAGGATGAATAAAGCGCATATCACATTTCTTAGGTATCGTTGCGAATAAAAAAGAATTTTTTTTTATTCACATAGAACTCATCACTATTAGAGCAATATTAGAGGCTCTGAGACGTAATTTTATGATAAAGTCCAACGCGACACCTCTTTCTGTCATTTTGTCGATGAATTGTCGATTTATGTCTTGTTTGTAATTTCTCAGGATGCCAAGACGTAACAATACTACCCATGTGTGAAATTATGCTAGATACTGCAATTTTACCAAGAAAATGGTTAAATTTAAATTTATTCACTGACGTAAATTTACTACGTGCTACTACGTATGATGGACATGTTGAATCTTAAAAATCCATTTCATTTAAGTTCCTAACCAATCTGCACTTTACTATACAAATTTACTCGCACCCAATTCCGATTCACTGCAATTCAATAATGAAGAGCGCAATCTGCATTATACAATTCATAGGACTTCATCAATCATCAATTGTATGATGCAGATTCGTTTCTGTTAAAGTGAATCTGCACTTTACCATTCACTTTGACATCCTTCAAACTCCATTTCATTGAGAACTTGAAACGATTCATGCATTTCTTCTCTGAATCGTAAATCAACAATTGAACTTAAGTTTGTTTTTTGAGGTTATATACTCCTATTCAGAACGTCTTAAAACGATAGAACGAGTACATTCCCAGGTGCGAATTGTCGGTCGGGCCATGGTCGGCCCAACCTTTGTAAGGTCGGGCCAACAATAGTTGCCGTGGTTGAGCCAACAGCGGGATACAAGGTTGGCGTACCATTGGTTGTCAAAGTTGGCCCAACATCGGGAGGAAGCGTTGGTTAACCAACGCTTCTTCTGCGAATTGATCGTCGGTCCACGGTCGGGCCAACTATTTGGATGATGTCGGCCCAACCTTGGACAACAATGTGGGGCCAACTTTGGTTTTTGAAGGCTCGTACTAAATAGGTGGAAATACATAAAATAAGTATTCAAAAAATAAATAATAATTGATGGCGAGTATTTTGACTATCAATGCTAATGGTCCCGCTTAGAATGAATACATATATTACATTCTTAAACATTATATTACAAATAAAATTTATAATGCCACGGGGTTTCGAACCTACATCTATACCTGAATCTATCGCCTGGCAGTCGGGAGTCTCACCCATTACTCTATACCTAAAGAATTGAAAGTCAATGAAAAAACCATCCTCATAAGGCACAGCTCAAAGCAGTTGGAAAGAAACAATTTTGTAACTCCTTTTTCTCATTAATTTTTTTAATATTATGCGACATCATTTAGATGTGAAATAAATTAACTTTTAACGGAAATATAAATGAAATAATTTTTAAATAAATAATTTAAACCGATTACAGCACATTTTTTCAACATTTTTGTTTTAATTTTTTTTAACAAATTTTTTGTTTCAAACATTTTTCTTCAAACAATTTTTGTTCTAAAATTTGTTTTAAACAATTTTTTCTCAAACATTTGTTATACAATTTTTTTCGAACATTTTTTTTTTTTTTGCGCCCACTTTGACTAATTTTTCTTCGTGCAATATCTTGTTTTTTCAAATTTGGGCCATTTTACAGCTTTTGATAATGACATAAAATGTCATTTTTAATGAGCATTTGAAATTTGCATCGACGGAACTTAGAAATTTTATCACGTAACTACGACCATTTTTTTTATCACAATTTTTTCTAAACTTTCGTGTAACGTTTTGCATTTTATGTGTTTCGGACTATTTCAAAGCGATTAAGAATTGCACCAAATATGAATTTTTCGAAACATTTACCATTTACCATAAAGATGGAGCTTTGAATTTTTTTTCTTAAAAAAAGGAAGTGTCTACGAGTACCGAAATTTTGGTACGAATATGTTAAAACACAAAAATCCAGCTATTCGTACCCAAATTTCGGTCGTTTTGAAATAATGAACCCTAGTATATCCGACGGCCGGTCCATATTTGGGCCGAGGTTTGACTGACCGTCGGGTGCATCATGATAACTTGTACGACCCAATGTTATGCCGATGGTCGGGCCATCTCTTGCGCAGAGTTGGGCCGACCGTAGTGTTATGGTGTTTTGAGCCAATTTGCCAAAGCCCAAACGACCGTCGACCCAACCTTGGGCCAGAGTTGGGCCGACGGTCGGGTGAATTGTGGAAGCCATTGTCGGCTTCTAAAGTTGGCCCAACTAAGGTGGCTTCGAACTGCTATAGTTGGGCCAACCATGGTCAGCAAAATTCGGTTGCCAAAGCCAGTTCGACCTTGGGCCGACCGTCAACTCTGGCTGCCAAAGCAAATTCGCACCTGGGTTTCCGAATGTGGCTTTGCAAATTTAATAGCTGACCAATTCAAAGAGTCAAAAAAACAATTGAAATGCAACTTTCTCAATGTGGAATTTTAAGATACACATTTCAAGGCGCTCCAGTTCAATCGTTTCTTTTTTCCTGGGTTTTCAGCTATCCAACTGATCATTCGTCCATATTAGAAACGAAATTCAAACTTTCAGCAACGGTTGTTGACGGAAACCACTTTCTTCAGCACGCAATCTACTATTTTATGATTATTTGTAACAAATATAGAAATAATACAGGCCACATTCTTACCCTTTTCCAACGTCTCTTGAGGGGCGGGAAGGCACCCCTGCGATTAGTTACAGAAATAATTTTGGTCGAACCCCTACCTCTTTCCAACGTCTTCCGGGGGGGGGGGGGGGGAGGCGAAAGGCACCCCTGTGACTGGTAACAGAGATAATGTTGGGCAAACCCCTACCCCTTTCCTACGTCTCGTGAGGGGCGGGAAGGGAACACAGGAAGAGAACACAGATATATACAGATGAAACACAACCTCCACCTGTCATCAAAATTTTCCTTTAATACCTTCTTATCCGACATACTTTTCCAAACATCAATTTTTCAACTCATTGCAATTAATCTAGAATTGTTTGGAAATCATAATAAATTTTTTTAAATTCGATTTAGTACACGATAAGGTATGCGAAAGAGAACATTAAAATCCAGCAAAATATGCCAGAAGAGAAAATTAAAATCCGACATATTTTGCCAGAGCAGAATACTCGACCTCATACAGGGTGTCCCTGGCTCAAGTGTCCTGACTTATATAGCCGTATACGTGAACGGGATTCCAACGTAGTGCTCTGCCGTCGCTAACCCCACCTCTGCGCTCGCTTCGATGACACTGCGTTGAAATCCCGTTCACGCACACACGGCTGTTTATACGGCTCTTCTGATTGGTCCAGTTTAAATATTTTATAACTTAAAAAATAAAACTTCAACTGATTTTTGGAAAAGGAATTTTTAATTTATTTTTTTTTATTTTTATACGGCTATATAAATCCGGACACTTGAGTCTGGGACACCCTGTATTTATAAGTGCAAGAAAACACATCGAAAAATGTTGACTGTCGAAATATTAAAATTTGGTATTGTGACTTTTTACCGCCAAATTACCGCCAATTTATAAAAAATGGTGTCGAACTTTTAGTTTTTGTTCACTTTGGATCATTCTCATAAATTCTTGAAGAATTTATCTGCCGGTTACATTCCCTGTGATATTCACATTCTCGTTACCGTTCTCAAAGTAATGCAACCTGAACTTTTTCACAATCATTCGTAATATTTTTGTAATTATTGGTGAAGAAAAAGTGGTGAACCGTTTTTAATTTCTTCTTCGAGTTTGTCAATTTTTTTTCCAAATTTTGCAGATTATTTATTTATACGGAGAAGTTTTTTCTGGCATTCTGTAAGTAAAATTAAGTTTACGCACAAAGAAATAGCTATTTGTGATACAAGTGCGCAAAATAGGCGATTGCCGACGAGTGTAAATTTGTCAGCATGAGCCGGAGGCTCGAAGCACGAGTCGGAGGTTAGCGCACGAACGAGGCGAGTGTGAAAACGAAGACGAGTGCGAAATGCTGAAGGCGGATGCTGAAATCACACGAGTCAGCAATTGCCTGTGCGTACGTGTATCACACGCTATTTTTTGCAACAACCTTCCGAGAAAGTTGTTAGGAGGTGGTGACGAAAAATACTAATTATTAAATACTAATACTAAATATTGTGAACAAAAATTTTGTGAAAAAAAAATTTGTTGGGGAAAAAATGTTGGCATTTATGCTCTTTTGCCCCCGGGGGGGAGGGGGGGGGGGGGGGCTACGAAACCCTGAAAACAAAACTTCAATAATTAAAACACTGTACGCTGCTGTTGCTACGTTGCCCCCGAATAGTCGTGACGCGGAAAGTTGCTTATCTGCAAAGTGCGCTTGCGCGTACATTCCGCTGATGTGGAAAGTATATAAGAATCGAACTGCGGATGCGCCAATATTATTCCCGCATTGTTATCCGGAATGAGTCACTTCGCGTATAATTTAGCTACAAGGAACGGAGTAATTTCGAGGTGGGTGTTGCAAAAAATATGTAGTTGAATCAATAATATTTTTGTTGGTTACACCAGGGCATATGGTTATTATATAGACACTTATTTTTTTAAACCTACTACATTTTTTTAACTCTTCATAATAATGAGAAGGTATTAAATTTATGTGAAAACTGACCATCGCGAGTTTCTTAAAATCTTCAATTTTTGAGATCTCCTGAATCTAAAAAAAAACAGGTTTCACGATAGTGTCTGTCTGCCCATTGTTGCGGTCCTCGTTGTCGTTGTCGTTTGTATACCGGATAACTTTTGAAAGACTTATCAGGTTCGATGGTTCTTTAACACATGCTTTTAAGGACCAAAAAGAAACGTCAAGTTCGTTAACCAGCATTTTTTGACCAACGGTTCTGGTTTTGACCACAAAAAAAATTCACTGAAAAACGAAAAATCTCATTTTGCGGTCAAACTATGCAAGATACGAACAGAATGAATACAAGAAATTATTACTCACGATTATATGAATCCGGTTGTGTCATCCATTTTTTATTTTAATTCGCGCGAATTTTCATGAAACCAAACGTAAGTTGAGTAATTGGATCCTTCTAGAAAGCATTCCGATCACGTGCACCGTCATCGATTTTCTTAGTGCAAAATTTCGGGGTGCCGCATCTCTCCCCGACAGTCGGTATAAGTGGTATGCGCGTGACTTCAAAGCGCCCTCCGCCTGTAGCCCTATGTCCCGCAAATCATTAGTCGGCCATATTGATACCCCAGGCAGTCTTGTTTCGTATGTGATGTGACTGTACTTCCCAGGTGCGAATTTGGGTTGGCAACCAGAGTTCACGGTCGGCCCAAGGTCGGGCCGGCTTTGGCAACCTAATTTTGCTGACCAAGGTTGGCCCAACTATAGCAGTTCGAAGCCACCTTAGTTGGGCCAACGTTAGAAGCCAACAATGGCTTCCAAAATGTACCCGACCGTCGGCCCAACTGTGGCCCAAGGTAGGGTCGACGGTCGTTTGGGCATTGGCAAATTGGTTCAAAATAATCGTAACAATATGGTCGGCCCGACTCTGGGTGATGGTTGGCCCGATCATCGGTGTAATATTATCCAGTGCAAGTAACCTCACTTTTGCCGACCTTCAGTATAACTCTGGCCCAAGGTTGGGTCGACGGTCGTTTGGGCTTTGGCAAATTGGCTCAAAA
>CAKNXH010059160.1:60765-76241 GCA_932178445.1 Andricus quercusramuli
ATTTATTTTATTTATTTTATTTATTTTATTTATTTTATTTATTTTATTTATTTCGAGAGAGAACTCTTTTGTTTCAAGTGTTGGTTTTTTGGCTTTGATGAAGGGAATAATCGTGTGTGAATGCAGCAAAGGCAGTAAGTGCGGACATCAGGTGTGTAAGTGCATTCTACCACTGGGCGTGGTAGAATGCTGACGGTACAAAGTCCACAAGCAGGCGCCAGAGGGCGACAGTCACTGGACGATTGCGCAGAAGAACAGGCAGCCGAAATAAGAGGCGACGATGTTGAGTGCGCGGTGGGTGAAGAGAAGGTGGGAGATGACAGTGGCGTTAAGAAGACGTTTGAGACGCCGACCAGGTTGGGGACGGCAGAGAGAAGGGAATCAGGCACGGGCCATAAACGCGGGAGACCCTCAAACTTGCAGCGCTTCAACAAGCTAGGTAGCGCGGGCTTGAATAGAAGTTTGGACTAATGGCGAAAAAAGGTGAGCGCGACCAGCAGTGAAGGGGAAGAAGAAAGGAAAAGAGAGGAAGAGGACGATGAGCTAGAAAAGGACAAGGAAATCATGAAAGTTGGGACTAAACGAAAAACACCAGAAAAAGTTATGGGGAATGAAGGAATGTTTGAAAACCGGAAGCTGTCATAAAATTGTTCAGAGAGGAAACGAGGAAGAGATTGGACAATATGAATAGGGATATGAATAGGCAGGTGAATGATGTAAGGGGGAAGTGATATAAGTAAGAGAAAGGTGGGAAGAGTGGGGTAAACTATAGAAAGAGGAAAAAGGCAAGGTATGGGGTAAACTAGAGAGCATAGAGAATAGACAGAGAGGATGACGAAAAGAGAAATAGTGAGATAAAATAGCTGGAAGAACAGATAAGCAACTTAGAAATCAGGAATGAGCATATGGGGAAGGAAACAGAGAATTCAGAGATAGTAAAAGGGAGTGATAGCTTGCAAAATGAGAATGAAAGATTGAAGAAAAGACTGTGTGAGATTGAAAGAAGATTGGAAGGGAAAGAAAATGCGAAGAGGAGAAATAACATAGTAGTTAGGGGATTGAAAGTAGAGAGTGAAACAGGGGAAGCGGAAATCAAAAATCTTTTGAGAGATATTGGATTTCAGTTAAGGAAGAAGCAAAAAAGTTTAGTAATGAAAAGGACTTGAAGGGGATGAAACGGATGTTACGTTAAGGTTACGTGTTGACGATGCAAGAAGAAAGGAAGGAACACTTTAAAGGTTGATGGATGGGCGGCATGGTCTCATGGGTGAGAAAAGAATTGGCAGTAAAAGGGAGAATACAGGGGGACAGAGAGTAACAGGATGGAACCATACTAAGAAGGATTATGATTGAAAAAGTCAAAATAGCGGTGGTTTGTTTATATAGAAGAAGAGGGGAAGAGGAAGGTTAGAGAGTAATAAGGAGGTGGATGGAGGAAAAGAAGGAAGAGTTGGTTTTGATAGGAGGTGACTCGAATGCATGGAATGCCACCTCTGTGCGTGGCCTATTCGGTCCTGCCTCAACGAAGGAGGCGAGTAGAAGACCGCCCGAGAACCGTGATCGTCAATTAAAATTGAGCTCAGATACGACTGAACATTTTTAATCATATCTCGGGCACCCATGAAGATTTTTTAAGTTTTCTTGGCTTAAATTGAAGATATGATTTCAGGCTCCATGTCATATAATTTTCAGGTTTTTAAAAAAATTGTCCTAGGTCGTGCAAAAAGTTGAATTTGAGGTAGAAAATTTGAGAAAATCTTGGATTTTTTTTAACTTCTCAAGTGCTGTACTATTTTCAGAAGGTCAAAAAAATATTTGTTGGGTACCAATAGACGTGGAATTTCATGAGCTTTCCAACAGTTTTGAAAAAAATGCCCCATTTTTTTTTTCGTCGAAATATCGTCGTTCGAAGTCAGCAGTGATTTTTAATAGCGCTCACGCGAGTCGTGCGCACAATTTCCGACGGTAGTGTAATAGGAGAATCAGGATGGTTTATATGTAATAGCAATATGCAAGGAGATGAGGAAGGAGAGATCACATTTATAGGTAAGGGAGAAACAGTAAAAGACTACATCCTGGTGGAAGAAAGAATAAGGAATATGGTAGGGAGTATGAAGGTCGGGAATGATATGGGGTCTGAGCACTTCCCGGTAATAGCTACACTCAAAGGTAGCATCCGTAAGAGCGGCAGAGGGAGAAAGGAAAAAGGGACAGAAAGGAACACGAATACGGTAGTCTGGGGATAGATAAATTAAAAGAGTTCAAACAAAAATGGAAAAGGAGAATGTTAGGTATGAAAGAGAGGAGGGAGTAGACTCGTTCGTTGAATGGTTGGAAGGTTCGATTGAAAATGTAAGGGATGAGATAGTTACAAAGGAAGGAAGAGAAGAAGGAAACAGCGGCTGGTAGGACGAGAAATGCAGGGAGAGTGAAGACAGAATGAAAGAGTGTGTAAGAAGATGGCGGAAAGGGGAAATGGAGAAGAGGGAGTACAGCAGGGGAAAAAGAGAACATGAGAGAATGCTAGGAAGGAAAAGGCAAAGGGGAAAGGAGAAATACAAGGAAGAAGTAGAAAAAGCGATCAAAGAAGGTAGGGTTTGCGATGTGACAAATGGGGAAAGATGAGGAAGAAAGGGCGTGAATGAAGAAATAGAAATGGGTAAGTGGACGGATTATTTCAAGGGTATGATAGGGGGAGAGCAAAATATGATTGAGGGGGAAAATAGAAGACTATTCCAGGGCGAAATGGAGGAAGGGAAAGAAATGTCAAGAGAAGATGTAGGTGAGGCAACAGATAGACTAAAAAGAAACAAGGCTACAGGAGAGGATGGCCTGGAGAACGAAGCGATGACGTATGGAGGGTAAGGGGCTTGGGAAGGGATATGGAAGATCTGCAACAAGGTCTGGAAAGGAGAAGGGTGGTTGGAGGAGTGGATGACAGGGCTGGTGGTACCGCTTGTCAAGAAAGGGAAGGGCAAGAAGGTAGAGAAGTACAGATGGATCACTCTTATGCCAGTGGACTATAAAATATATGCAGAAATTCTAAGAAAAAAGCTAGAGAGTCAGATAGAAGGAAAAGAAAGTATCCTACACAATCAGACGGGATTTTGGAAAGGAGTAGGGTCTACATATAACATTTACGTACTCAACTGCTTGGTTAACAGAAATTCAGGGAGAAAGAAAGGGAAATCAGACGCAATACTTGTAGATTCCAAATCTACTTTTGACTCAGTAAATAGAAAAGTGCAGGCAACGAAAGAGAGGGCAATAGAGGAAAGGTTGGTGGAAATTTTAACATAAACCAGGATCAGGGTAAAAATAGGAAAGAAAAAAGCGGAGGTATTCTGGACAGGGAGAGGTCTAAGGCAAGGGTGCCCGTTGAGTCCGCTACTTCTCAATATGCTGCTGAAAGACTTAGAGGAGAAGTTAAAGCAGAAAGGAAAAGTGGAGCAATTTTGGGTAAAAGCAGAATAGCACAAGTATGCTTGGGCGAAATTCGGAACAGGGAGACGCGAGGCAATTTCGGAAATTTTAAATGGGAGGATGAAAGGAAAAAAATGAGGAGGGTTTGTGATATACGAGATGGCATGCTGGAGCGGCAGGGCGTTGAGTTGGAGCTATTGGTAAGGCATGGAGAAGAGAGGTGGAGAAAGATTATGGACTCGAGGTACAATAGATGGTATATGATGGTCAAAGGTTTGACGGAACCAGAATATTTGCAGAAAATAAAAGAGGAAGATGAATGGAGTAGGGTGGTAAGGTTTAGAATGGGAGAAGGAGTTAGAGCTTGTAGATATTGGATGGATGAAGAGGAAAATGTGTGTAGAGTATGTGGATACGAAATTAAGTCATGGGCACATGTATTAGAGAGGTGTACAGGAGAGGAGAGGGATAGTTGAGTGTCAATGAATGTGTAAGATGGATTTTGGATGGTAATGGACAGGGAGTGACGTGGATGAAGAAAATGGAAGAACTAAGGGAAAGCAAGGTAACAGCTCATTTTTAGAATTTTAAGAATTATCAGTATTAATAATATTTTTATTTTAAGTAAGATACCTTAAGTTAAGATAGATTAAGGATGGAATGTAAACATATTTCCAGGGAGCGGAGCTCATGAAGCCCGTAAAAGGGAGAGATTTAATATACATACATGCAATTGGAAGTTAAATAAAATGAAATTCTGAACGTTCATAATTTTTTATTGGTAGTTAAAATTAGAAGGAAGTAATTGTCTTTCGAAAAAAGTGAGGCTATACAATTTTAAAAAGAAACATTGAGGAATGAAACAAAATATTAATTAAAATTGTACTTTTCTCTTCAAAAATAATTAGCCTAGGATGAGATCATATTTTTGAATAATTAAGATTTTAAAAATAGTTTACATTTGAGAGAAATCATAGTCTTCGAAAATGTAACTAAAATAAAAATGTATTGAATTTCTAAATATTAATGAGGTTACATAATTTTAACAAGAATTATTAGAAAATGAGCCAAAATATTAATTGAAGTTGCAATTTTTTTTTAAATTGTAAGCCCAAGATGAAATCGTATTTTCTATTGCTCAAGATTTTAAAAATTGTTTAAATTTGAAAGAAGTCATAGAAGTAGAAAACTCAACTAAATTTAAAAACAAAATGAATTCCTGAATATTCTTGATTTTCCATTATCTATAATTACAGTGAAAAAACAACTTGTAGATGAAATTCGATTTTTTTTTGCTTGAAAGCTATCTCAATTTTGAAAATTAGAAAAAAAGAGCACAGGGCGAATTCATCAAAATGCTTCAAGATTAATTCACCATAAAAATTACGGAAAAATAAATTCCAGGGGAAAAACTATTTAACAAAATATTCAAAAAAGCAGAATATCATTCTATTGAAAATATCATTAAAGTACTGGAAGCAATTAACGAAAAGAAAAAGGGTTAAAATTTATGAAAAAAAAGTTTTTGCTATTATTGAAATATAAATTGATTTTTTATTATCATTGAATATAGAGTACATATATACTCTTATAGAAATGAACTTTTTTAAATGTTCACATGGTTTAGATTTTAATATTACAGTTCAGATAAAAAAAATTGTATTTATTATTGAAGAGGTTATATCTGCATGTTTGTTTTTATGTAAGCTAAAAAATAGCCAAATTCTGAATTTGTTCATGAAAATTGTATACATGATGAATCATTATTGTAAATTTGCAAAGTATTGTAGGAAAAAGATGTTAGAAATCCATTGTTTATTGATTCCGTAAACAAATTGAGCCTGTTTGTTGAAAAAAGACAAACTCCTAATTTGTTTATGGTAATTGTGTAAATAATTGAAGAATCTTAAGAATTTGCAAAGCAGGATAGAAAAAAAACCATTCGAAAGATATTCTGAGATGATTATGTAAAAAAATCAAGCCTATTCATTGAAAAATAGCCTAACTCTGTATTTGTTCATAAAAATTGTTGGAATGATTATTATTTCTTGTACATTTGCAAAGCATAATATCAAGCAGTCACCGGTGAAGTATTCTTAGTTGATTTTGTTAAAAACAATTAAGCCTTTTCGTTGAAAAATAAACAAACTCTGAATTTCCTTACAAAAATTGTTTAAGTAAATCATAATTCTTGGGAAATTGTGAAGCACTATAGAAAGAGTTACTGCGACGATATTCTTAGTTAATTCTGAAAAAAAGCTTGAGCCTATACTGTTACGCGTAAAAATGCTTAGTTGACTTTTTTTGTGTAAGCTCGAAGTCAATCTCTGACTCCGAGCGCTTTATTTGCGATTATGAGTACAGGTCTAGAACTAAACTCCTCAGAGAGGCGGCGCTTTATATATGCTAATTAGGCGTTGAGTGGGGGTAATTGTCGGCTCGTAACAACCCCCTTTTTAGATTGAACTTAGTCTCTAAGTTTTGTTTTTTATCTTCAAAGGTTTGGTTTTTTTAACTATGCTACATGTTTCGTAGTTTGACAATGATTTGGGAGTTGGTTGGGTTTGGTACTTTACAATATGGGATTGGTGGATTACTTTATTTCTATTACTGAATAATTTGATTGTTTTCGAAAAGCATTCCTTTATGCAATCGAGGATGCCTAATTTACCTAAAGTATACAGAGTTCCTAGTCCTAATGTAGCGTAACCTAAATATTGTAACAAGTCTAAACTATTTTCTTTCCAAGTACTGAGCCTTCTGTGGGTGGCAATAGTATGTAAGATATTTTCAGTATCGTCTAGGCTAATTCTGGCTTGCTTAAGTTCTTCGTGTAATATTTGTTTTGAAAGTTGTACTAATTTTTGTTCTAAGCTATCAATGTCTTTTTGTTTAAAATTTTTCTCGTATGTTACATTTAGCCATTGTGTCATATGAGTTTCATATGATTTTTCTAATTCCAGGGTATCGTAGCTGTTATACACTTTGCATCCAAATCCTGTAATTTTTTGGGGTTCGGAAATTTTTTCTGTTTTAACTGAACCATCGCAACTTATGTCTAAGTCTAATGGTTTGGAGGGTACTATAATATAACCATTTATTATGGGTGTGAAAGTTTCCTGGTGTAGCAGGTAAGGTGACTGATTACATTTGGTTTCTGAGTATCTTCTAAGTAAACTGGCTTCGCAGGATTCGCTATCTATTAACTTGACATTAGGCTGGTTTCTTCTACATATTTTATATACATCTGTTTACATTTATCAATGGTCTGTCTGTCGGTGGGCACGTAAGAGTCTCTGTATTTGTATGTATATTTAATCTCTCCCTTTTACGGGTTTGAGGGCCTCCGCTCCCTGTACATATCTTTACATTTCATCCTTAGTCTAACTTATTCGCTGCTTATATTCTAAATCTTCGCCTTACATGATAACAGTCATATTAATACTATTATTCTTAACTTTCTACAAATCTAAGTATGAGCGACCTTCCAGGGCTTCCGTTTTCTCTTACCATCAATTGCATTTTCAACGATTTAAAATTTACCATTTTTCTAGTGACTTTCCTTCACAGAGGATTACCCGTTTGGCTCTGCCCTGTTCCCTTACTTTCTCTTATTTCTTCCAGCTTTTTCATCCACATCACTCCCTGTCCATTACCATCCAAGATCCATCTCACACACTCATCCACACTCAACTGTCCATCTTCCTCTCCTGTACACCTCTCTAACACATGTGCCCATGACTCCACCTCGTATCCACATACTCTGCACAAATTATCCTCTTCATCCATCCAATATCTACAAGATCTCACTCCTTCCCCCATTCTAAACCGTACCACCCTATTCCATTTGTCTTCCTTTTTCATCTTTTGCAAATATTCTGGTTCCGTCAACCCTTTGACCATCATATACCATCTATTGTACTTCGAATCCATAATCTTTCTCCATCTCTCTTCTCCTTGTCTTACTAATAGCTCTAATTCTATGTTCTGCCAATCCAGAACCCCTTCCTGCATATCACAAACATTCCTCATTTTTGTCCTTTCTTCCTCCCATTTCGAGTTTCCCAAATTTCCTCTCGTCTCCTTGTTCCGAACTTCGTCCAAGCATACTTGTACTATCCTGCTCCCCTCCCCCCTTTTCAGTTTCTCTTCAAACCTCCAGGCTCTCTTAATTTGTCTAGTTACCATTTTTTCCCTTCCTAGTTCTTCCCTTATCATGTATCCCGGACAACTCCAACTGACCCCCATTACCCATCTCAGAAATCTCTCATGTATGCTTTCCACTTTCCCATGTTCCTTCCATCCCCAAACCTCCACTCCATAACACAACACCGCCCAAAACAACGCATCAAACAACCAAACCCTCATTCTCCAATCGTCCTTGAACCTTCTCTTTCCTATACCCCATACTTGGCCCATTATTTTACTCGCACTTTCGATTCTTTTCCTCACCTGCAAATCGTTTCCCCCTCCTGACTCAAACCAAAAACCTAGGTAACAGAACTCCTCCACAATTTCCACTGTTTGTCCGTTCATCTTCCAAACGTAACCTATTTTGGTCTTTTTATTTCTGAAGCACATCACCTTGGTCTTCCCTACGTTCACCGTCAGTTCTTTTGTTCCCACGTATTCTTCGAAAATTCTTATCATTAGGTTCATCCCCTTCTCATCGTCTGCTATTAGAACTACGTCGTCCGCGTATGCTAGGGAGTATAGTTTGCTATTACCCAGGATCGTCCCCCCTTTCCCTTTCTCCTTTAGCTTCTCCTCTAGGTCTGCCAGCAGCAAATTAAAAAGTAGTGGACTCAACGGGCACCCTTGCCTTAGACCTCTTCCTGTCCAGAAAACCTCCCCTTTTTCCCCGCGTATCTTCACCCTAATCCTGGTTTCAGTAAAAATTTCCTTTATCCTCTCCACCAGCCCTTCTTCTATTCCCCTCTCTTTCATTGCCTGCCATAGCACTTTTCTATTCACTGAGTCAAAAGCTGCTTTGAAATCTACAAACAAAGCGACTAATTTCCCTCTTTTTCTCCCTAAGTTTCTGTTAACCAAGTAGTTGAGTACGTAAATGTTGTCTATTGTCCCCATCCCTTTTCTAAATCCCGTCTGGTTGTGTGGGATACTTTGCTTCTCTTCTATCTGATTCTCTAACCTTTTTCTTAGAATTTCTGTGTATATTTTATAGCCCCCTTGCATGAGAGTGATCCCTCTGTACTCTTCTACCTTCTTACCCTCCCCTTTCTTAACAAGCGGTACTACCAGCCCTGTCATCCACTCCTCAAGCCACCCTTCTCCTTTCCAGACCTTGTTGCATATCCTCCACATCACTTCCCTAATCCCTTCTCCTCCATACTTTATCGCTTCGTTCTCCATACCATCCTCTCCTGTGGCCTTGTTTCTTTTCAGTCTATCTATCGCCTCATTTACTTCTTCTCTTGTTATTTCGTTCGCTTCCTCCGTTTCTCCCTGGACTGTCTTTCTATTTTCCCCTTTGACCTTATTTTGTTCTCCCCCTAACAGACCCTTAAAATAATCCGTCCATTCCTCCATTTCTATTTCTTCATTCACGCCCTTCCTTCCTCCTCTTTCCCTGTTTATCACATCCCAGACCCTACCTTCTTTGATTGCTTTTTCTACTTCTTCCTTGTATTTCTCCTTTCCCCTTTGCTTTTTCCCTTCCAGCATCTTCTCATGTTCTCTTTTTCTCCTGTTGTACTCCGCCTTCTCTATTTCTCCTTTCCTCCACTTTTTTACAGACTCTTTCATTCTCTCCTTACTCTCCCTGCATTCCTCGTCCCACCATCCTCTCTTTCCCTCTTCTCTTCCTTCTTTTGTACCTATCTCATTCTTCACCTTCTCAATCGACCCTTTCAACCTTTTAATTAACCAGTCTACCCCCTCCTCCTTTTCATATCTAATATTCTCCTTTTCCATCTTCTGTTCAAACACTTTTAATTTATCTACCCCCCAGACTCCCATTTTCGTGTCCCTTTCCCCCCCTCTTTCCTTTCTCCCTCTGCCACGCTTATGGACGCCACCTTTCAGTGTAGCTATTACTGGGAAGTGTTCTGACCCTATCTCATTCCCTACATTCATACTGCATATCATATTACTCATTCTTTCTTCTGCCAAGATGTAGTCTATGATTGTTTCTCCCTTACCTATAAATGTAATCTCTCCTTTCTCATCTCCTTTCATGTTGCCATTACATATAAACCATCCGGTTTCTCCTATTATGTCTAGTAACTTCCTCCCCTCCCGGTCTATCTCCCTATGTTTGGAGCTCCTCATATATGCCTCCTTTTCTTCATCCCAAATCCCTCCCCCTTGCTCGCCAGTCCAGGCATTTAAGTCACCTCCTATCAAAACCAATTCTTCCTTCTTTTCCTCCATCCACCTCCTTATTACTCTCTAACCTTCCTCTTCCCCTCTTCTTCTATATACACAAACCACCGCTATTTTGACTTTCCCTATTATAATCCTTCTTACCATTGTTCCCTCCTTTTCTTCTCTGTCCTGCTCTATTTTACCTTTTACTGCCCATTCTTTTCTCACCCCTGATACCATGCCGCCCATTCCTCTACCTTTAACGTGTTCCTTCCTTGCCTCTTGCATTGTCCACACATACCCTTTAGGTAACAACCTTTTCATCCCCTTCCAATCCTTCTCATCCGCCCAGGTTTCACTCATCATAATCACGTCCCACTTTTCTAACTCCCGCCAGAAACCTTCATTCTTGTTCTTCAAGCCTGACACATTCCAGAAAGCTATTTTCACTTTTTTCTCCTCCCTTCCCTCCTCTATCCTCCTTACTTTTCTTCCGCCTTGCTTTTTGGAAACCCCCCTGTTTGCTCTCTAGCCTCTTTTGAATCTTCCTTTCTTCTATCTTTCTCAATCCTTTTTCCCTTTTTCCTTATTTCTTCTACTTCCTCGTCCCAGACCCACTCCTCCCCATTTATCCATAGTCTGTCTCGCCCTATCCATACCATGCATCCCTTTTTCCTCTCTATCCATGCTCTCTGTTCTATTTGCCATCTCCTTTTCCTCTCCCTCCAAGTCAGATCCTCTTCAATTCTCTCCCTTCTTCCTTTCAATAATTTTTTGTTCTCCATAATTTTCTTTTTCTCCTCCTCTCTCCCTACTTTTACTACAAACATTCCTTCTTTTCCTTCCTTCGTCATTCCTAATCTCTTAACTCCTTCTACCCTTACCCGAATTCCAATATCTCTCAGCAGATTTTTGATTTCAATTTCCCCTGTTTCACTCTCTATTTTCAATCCCTTGACTACTATGTTATTTTTTCTCTTCGCCCTTTCTTCCCCTTCCAATCTTCTTTCGATCTCACTCAGTCTCTTCTTCATTCTTTCATTGTCATTTTGCACGTTATCACTCCCTTCTACTTTTTCCGCACTTTCTGTTCCCTTCCCCATATGCTCATTCCTAACTTCTAATTTGCTTACCCGTTCTTCCAGTTGTTTTATCTCCCTATTTGTCTGTTCGTCAATCTCTCTCTGTCTATTCTCTATGGCCTCTAGTTTACCCCATACCTTGTCTTTCTCCTCTTTCCAGAGTTTATCCCACTCTTCCCACTTTTCTCTTACTTTTCTCACTTCCCCCCTAACTTCTTTCCCCTGCCTATTCATATCTTCCAGACTCTTCCTTGTTTCCTCTCTAAACCCTTTTATGAGGGCCGCTAGCTTCTCAAACATCCCCCCATCCCCCCAATCTCTGTCTGGTGTTTTTCGTTTACTTTTCATTTTCTTGTTATCCTTGTCCCTTTCCGGATCATCTTCCCCTTCCTCTCTCTTCCTTTTATCTTCCCCTTCACTGCTAGTCACGTTCCCCTTTTTGTGCCATTCATCCAGACTCCTATTCGAGCCCGCTCTACCTAGCCTGTTGAGGCGCTGTAGGTTTGATGGTCTCCCGCGTTTCTGGCTCGTGCCTGAACCCCTTCTCTCCCTGGTCGGTGTCTCGAACGTCTCGT
Organism: Andricus quercusramuli; assembly: GCA_932178445.1. Lineage (NCBI taxonomy): Eukaryota > Metazoa > Arthropoda > Insecta > Hymenoptera > Cynipidae > Andricus > Andricus quercusramuli. Next base: position 72,173 of record CAKNXH010059160.1, read on the forward strand.
CATCGCTACTGTCAAATTCTCCCTTCTCCCCACTAACCACGCTCAAAACCTCGTCCGCTCTTGCTTCTTCCTCTCCCTGCCCTCTGGCGCCCGTTTGCGGGCTTCTTACCGTCGGCATCCCAGTATCCAACCTTACCCACTGTTCCACGACGCTACCCTCTCTTCACCTGCCTACCTCTTGCCCCCCTACCCGACAACCACCTTCTATACCTAACCTCAAAACAAAATTTGCACGTTTCAACTTTCCTTTCTCACAACTTATTTCCACCCTTTGCACACTTGCCTTCACTCACCCTTCTTCCTTTACCCCTGCTCTCCGCACTCACTGCCCTTTCTGCACCCACACACGCTGATTCCCTTCACCAAAGCCAAAAAACGCAACACTTGACACAGGGACTATTGATATGTGGAATTTATTTACTTGCATAGGGATAGGGACTATTCTTTGCGAGGAACCTTCTTCTTTCTCAATGACCGGTATCTCCAGCATGTATGTAAATAGGCCTTGGATTACTGCTACGGAGAGGGTACTGATGTCTATGATGTGCTGGTAGTTTTCTTCTTCATTATCAAAATGGTAGCGCGTACGTTGAGTTGTCTCGAATTCTTTTATGGTTTCTTTCAACATCTTTGGCGTTAAAATTTGCTGCTAATACTAATTTTGAGTTGACAAAACTATTCTTTGTTGCAGCATTTAGTCCGAAAGTGAGGTTTTTTACAAACTGTCCGTTGGTATTTTCCTTGGCAGTTATCCATTTATGGTCCATTGACGAGGAGTCTAAGATTAATTTAAGTATTTTTGTGTGATTTGACAGGATGCTAGCTAAGTTTTTGTTATCTGTATAAATTGTGTCGAATTCGGTGTTAATTTGTTTCAGGTCAGATTCGCTCAATGTTCCGAACAGAGTTTTGGATATATCACCCACAAAATTCGCTAATCCTCTTTTTTGACGTTGTTTGCCTAATAACTTTTGCAGGATATTGTTTTTACTAGTTAGTCTATTGTAGCGGTTCCTAACCAATTGGAGTTCATAATAAGGTGTGCATTTCTTGTTACAGGCTAGTTCTGCCATAGTAATGGTGGCGTCGATGGCTCTAATCCGGTTTTCGGTGGATGTCATATTGATAGCTATAACCATTTTCCACTTTTCATGAAACAAGTGTACTTTAGAGATTTCCTCGATGTAGACGTTCCCTTGAATTTTTTCGAGGGTATAGTTAGCCCTGATGATCGGTGCTAGGGCCAGCAGGAGGATCCAGGAGGGTGTCATTATCGTCTGTGAAATAGGGCATTGTCTGATTTATATGAATTCGGATAATTTTGTCCTTATTTCTTATTCGTAAATTATTATTGTCTAAGTAGTCAATAATTTCAAAAGGGCCTTTTCAAGAGGGATCTAGTTTGTTAGACTTAGTATTGTTAATGATTTTTACTGTGTCTCCTGGTTTGTATAGGGGGTATTTGTGAGTGATATTTTCGTCGAGTCTTTTCTTCGTTTTTTCTGTTTCTATTTCTATTCTTTCTCTAGCCCTTCGTAGGTTGTCTTCGTGTTTCTTTTTCCACTTTCTCACTAGTTCCGGATACGTCAGGGTTGGCGAACACGCTACCGATGAGGGTATGTTGGCTTCTCTTCCAAACATAAGTTCAAAGGGTGAAAATCCTGTTGTTTGGTTCTTCATTGTGTTGATTGCCAAGTTAATAAATTTCAAATTGTCATCCCATTCATTGTTTCTTTCTGAAATGCTTGTTTTGATTAGGTTCCCTAGGGTGGAGTGCATTCTTTCGATGTTACCGTTGGACTGTGGAAGAAAAGCTGTTGTTTTTACATGAGTGAAGTGTAATGCTTCTTCAAACTGTTGCATCATTTCTGATAGAAAGTTTTGTCCCTGGTCTGTTAGGATCGTTTTGGGTGCTCCGAAGATGTAGATGTAGTGATCGAGTAGCCCTTCTATTATTGAACTAGTTGTCTCATTATCCATCGGGATTAACACCGTATACCGGGTTAATCTATCTTGTAGGCTCAAAATATATTTGTTACCTTTTACTGTTTCGGGTAATGGGCCGTATATATCTAGGGCTATTTTTTCATTGAGTTTCAGAGGAATGTCTGGTATAATCCTCTCAGCTTGGTTCTTGATTCTTGTAGTTTTTTGGAGTTGACAGATGGGGCATGTTTTGACGTACTTTTTAATGTCTTCATCCATACCTATCCATTGTCCTATTTTCTTCGCTTTTCCAATAGTATTCTTTTCCCCAAGATGTTCCGCATGCGCTTCTTTAACGATATATTTTTTTTCTTCTTTCGTTAATTCTCGGGTATTGTTAAAGCATATATGAAATCCTAAGTGGGGATACAAGTTAGATAGGTATTCCATCAATTCCTGTATCAGTTCCTTTTCTATTGGTGTAAATAGTGGGTCACCCAATATAAATCTTATCTATCTCAGTTTTTTGCTCATAGTTTCATCGATGAACCAGCCTAGTTTCCGTAACCAATCCTCTTCATTATATTTTGGCATGTCTTCTTTATTTATTACTTTCCAGAGTTTCCCGACGGCATTGGGTTTTGTTTTTAATTTTCCTTGCGTTGGATTCAATCGCCATGTCATAAAATCGTTGTAAAGTTCATTTTGTTGAGGTGTTTCGGAACCAGATGAATTATTGGGATAGTCGTTACTACTTTGTTCTTCTTTCCTTTAACATATTCTATTTCATACTTATATTCCTCTGGCCGTAATCGCCATCGTAAGAGTCGCGAGCTAGGGTCTTTCACATTGTGTAACCAAATGAGTGCTTTGTGATCAGTTTGGATTTTGAACTTGTTTCCTAGCAAGTATTGACGTAACCTTTTCATTGCCCATACTATAGCTAAGAGCTCTTTTTCTCAGGTACTCTAATTTTCTTCTGCTTTATCAAGGGTTCTGCTGATAAATAAGCAAGGATGTCCGGCGTGGGATAGCACTGCGCCTAATCCTTGATTCGATGCGTCGGTTGTTGGAGTGAATACTTCTTTAAAATCGGGGAATCTCAATACTGGTGATGTTGTTAATGCGTTTTTCAATTTTTTAAATGCTTCTTCACACTTTGGAGTCCAATCAAAAATTGTGTCCTTTTGAGTTAACCTGGTGAGTGGTCTAGCTATAGATGAAAAGTTCTTTATAAACTTCCTATAATATCCGTCTAATCCTAAGAATGATTGCACGTCTTTGGGTGTTTTCATCTGCTTGAATTCTTGGATTGCTTTGATCTTAATAAGGTTTGCCTTAACTCCTTCTGCGGTAATCAGGTGGCCTAGGTATTCTAGTTCTGGACGTAGGTACTCACATTTTGATGATTCTAATTTCAAGCCTAATTGTTTTATTCTTTCCAGGACAGTTACTGAGTTTTTGTTATGTTATTCTAATGTTTTTCCAAATATCACAATATCGTCAATGTAAACGAAACATTCTTTCCCAAATAGTCCTCTGAACGCATTGTCCATCATACGTTGGAAGGTAGCGGTTCCGTTTTTTTAGACCAAATGACATCCTATTATATTCAAAATGCCCTTGTATAGTAGAGAATGCTGTATATTTTTCGCACTCTTCCTTCATGGGGATTTGGTGGAATCCTGCACTAAGGTCGAAGGCTGAGAAAAACTTTGCATTTCCTAACTGGTCGAGAATATCGTCTATTACCGGGAGAGGGTGTGCATCCTGATCGGTGTCTTTATCAATCTGAAGATAATCTACTACCATTCTAAGCTTTCCTCCTTTTTTAGGGACTATCCATAGTGGTGAATTGAAAGGTGATTGGGACTCTCTCATTATACCTTTTTTCAGTAATTCACTTGTTTCGTTAAGTGCGAATTCCTTGTCTTTTTCCGGTAGTTTATGGGATCTTAAGTTTTTTTTTCCTGAGTTCAAGATTATTTCATGTTCAGTTAGATTTGTACAGGGTAGGGGGTCTCCATCTAAAGTAAAGACTTCTGAGTATTGAGTCACGATTTCTTTTATCCGTTCTCTAATTTTTGGTTCAATATGTTTCAGGTTCAGGCAATTTTGAAGTTTTTCCAATCGTTTGAAGTAG
>CAKNXH010059160.1:76251-105826 GCA_932178445.1 Andricus quercusramuli
ACACTCCAAGGGATATAGAGTCAATTGTCTGAAACGAGGCCTGACATTGTGCTCCAAGACTTCGAGAAACGAACTATATTCGTGATCGAATTCTCGGCTCCGTCCAAATACAACATCACTGCAAAGGAGAAGGGAAAGAAGGAGAGATATCAAGACTTTAAAAGGGAGCTGCAGCGACTGTACCCAAAATTTTCGGTTAAAGTAATTGTATGTATGTATATATAATCTCTCCCTCTCACGGGTTTGAGGGCCTCCGCTCCCTGTGTACAGGGTGTCCCATCACCTATGAACATGCCGGTACTGGGTGATAGAGGACAAAAAAAACAACAGAAAAGTCATCTGGCAAAATTTTATCTGGGCCTTAGTTTGGGCACAATGAAGCTTCAAATTTGGGCATAATGAACCAATCAGAATCGAGCTTTGGCAACCACTTGCTTGCCTCATAAGTGTTAAGATAGTATGCGTGCTGGCGGTTCACTTCAGCTCCCGCAAAAATTTCACATCGTTGATCTTGGATTGTTTCTACAAGACGCGAAATTCAAACCTTCAAATTTTTTTAAATTCTTAGTTGTCCTTGCAAACGTTTATTACCGTCCTTAAAATAACATAACATTTGCTCAACCTAAAAAAGATGAATTTCAATTTAATACAGAACTTTCATGACATTTCATGTAAGAAAACCAACAAAGATGTTTAAAATTCAGAAGAGCAAACGAACTTTTGTTCTTCAGAATTAATCTACAAGTCTAAGATAAGAAAAAACGTTTTAAACCTCAAAAAGAAATTCTCAGTGATTCGTCGCAGAAATTTTGTTACATTTTTGTTGTAAAACCAACAAAGTAACTTAAAACTTGAAGAAACAAAAAAAAACTTCTGTTATTGAAAATTAATTATTAAGTCTATGATAAGTAATTCTTTCCGATTAGTTACAACATTTTTTGTTACATTCATTGTAACAAATGAAAAAAATAAAAAAATGGGAAATTCAAACAAATTTTTGATCTTCAAAATTAACCAACAAGTCTAAGATAAAAAAACACATTTTTAACATCAAAAGTAATTCTTTTGCATGCGATGAAAATCTTTTATTACATTTATTGCTACAAACAAAAAAAATGAAAAATCTAAAGCTGGGAAAACGAAACGAACTTTTGTTCTTTAAAACTAACCAACAATTCTAAAATAAGAGACAGAAAATAAATAAACAAGTCCAAGATAAGAAAACTCATTTTCAAATCCTCAAAAGTAATTTTCCGCAAATCTCTGCACAATTTTTGTTACATTTAATGTAAAAAAACTAAACAAATAATGTAAAGCTCTGGATACGAAACGAACTTTTGTTTTTTTAAATAATCAACTAGTTTGAAAATCAAAAACACATTTTGAACCTCCAAAAGAATTCTTTGCGATTTTTTGCATAAATTCTGTTACATTAATTGTAACAAAGTTAATAATAATTAAAGATGGGAAATCTAAAAGAACTTTTGTTCTTTAAACTTAACCAACAACGGTGAAATCAAAAGACACATTTTGTTCCCACGAAAGTAATTTTTTGGATTCATTGTAAAATTTTTGTTACATTTACTTGAACGAAACTAAAAAAAATTTAAAGCTCGGGAAACGAAACGATCTTCAGTTCTTTAAAAATAACCAACAAGTTGAAAATAAAAAAGTACATTTTGAGCCCCTAAAAGTAATTCTTCGAGATTCTTTTCATAAATTCTGTTACCTTAATTGTAACAAAGTTAAAAATAATCAAACATGGCAAATTCGAACGGACTTTTGTTCTTTAAAAATAATCAACAAGTTTACAATGAAAAAACTTATTTGAAACCCCAAAAGTAATTCTTAGCGATTTCTTTCATAAATTCTGTTACATTAATTGTATCAAAGTGATTTTTGGGATTCATTGTAAAATTTTTGTTGCATTTAATGTAACGAAACTAAAAAAAAATTAAAGGTCGTGATACGAAACGATCTTTAATTCTTTAAAAATAACCAACAATTTTTTTGCATTTAATTTAGCAAAAACAATAAAGAAATGTAAAGTGGTTTTCATTCCTTTTTTTTTTATTTCTGGCATAAACCAAGCGACCTTTCGTTCTTAACAATAAATCAACAATTCTAAGAATAAGATAAAATACATTTTGAATCCCCAAAGTTAATTCTTTGCGAATCGTTGAAAAATTATTGTTACATTTAATGTTTACAAACCCAACAAAAAAATTAAGAACTCGGAAAATTAAACAACCTTTTTTTATTTTTATCTAAAGCTCGGGAAACGAAACGAACTTATGTTTTTATAAGTTAACCAACAAGTACAAAATAAAATAACATATTTAGAACCTCTAAGAGTTCTCCATTCATTACAAAATTTCTGTTACATTCATTGTAACAAAATACAGAAAATTAAAGCATGGTTAAACGAAACGTACTTTCGTTCATGAAAATAAATGAAAAAGTTTAGGATGAAAATACATTTTGAACACCCAAAAGTAATTCTTAAAGTAGTTTGATTTGAAGATCTCCTAAGTTCTTGATACTTAGCCACTTTAAATAAATTTTATCTTCGTCATCTTGTACATAATTTTTATCTTATTTAATGTTCATCTTTTATCCTTATATCCTTTTTTGTGCTGTTGTTGTTTAATCGTATTTATTTTTTTCATTAAATTTTTTTTGCAACATTAATGTGTTGCACAGAATTTATTTGCGTTTTTAAAAGGAGTTTTCTTATCTTTAGCTTGATGATTTATTTTCAAGAACGAAAGTTTGTTTGGTTTACTCAGTTTCAATTTTTTGTTGGGTTTTTAAAGTAAATGTAACAACAATTTTGCAATGAATTACAAAGAATTACTCTTGGGTGTCCAGAATGTATTTTCTTATCTTCGACTTGTAGGTTATTTTTAAGGAACAAAAGTTCGTTTGGATTTCAAAATGTGATTTTTTATTCTCAACTTGTTGGTTATTTTTAAAGAACTAAAGATCCTTTCGTTTCCCGAGCTTTATATTTTTCTTATTAGTTTCGTTCAATTAAATGTAACAAAATTTTTACAATGAATCCCAAAAATTAATTTTGAGGGAATAAAATGTGTCTTCTAACTTCAGAACTGTTGGCTAAATTTGAAGAACAAAAGTTCGTTTGAATTTCCCAACTTTAATTACTTTTAACTTTGTTACAATTAATGTGACGGAATTCATGAAAAAATTGCTAAGAATTACTTTTGGGATTCCAAATATGTTTTTTTATTGTAAGCTTATTGATTATTTTCAAAGCACAAAAGTTCGTTTCGTTTCCCGAGCTTTAAATTTTTTTTAGTTTCATTATTATGACAAACAAATTGTGTAATAAGTTACAGAGAAGTACTTTTGCGGGTTTGAAATGAGTTTTCTTATCATTAACTTGATGATTTATTTTCAAAAACGAAAGTTTGTTTGGTTTTCTCATATTCCATTTTTTGTTTGTTTTCTTACAATTTTGTTTTTGTGATAATAAATGTATCAAAAATGTTGCAACGAATCGCAAAGAATTACTTTTGGGGGTTAAAAATGTGTTTTCTCATCTTAGCACTGAGCAAATATTATGTTGTTTTAAGGACGGTAATAAACGTTTGCAAGAACAACAAAGAATTTTAAAAAATGTAAAGGCTTGAATTTCGCGTCTTGTAGAAACAATCAAAGATCAACGATGTGAAATTTTTGCGGGAGCTGAAGTGAACCGCCAGTACGCACACTATCTTAACACTTGTGAGGCAAACAAGTGGTTGCCAAAGCTCGATTCTGATTGGTTCATTATGCCCAACTTTGAAGCTTTACTGTGCCTAAACTAAGGCCGAGATCAAATTTTTCCAGAGGACTTTCCTGTTTCTTTTTTTGTCCTCTATCACCCAGCACCGGCATGTTCATAGGTGGTGGGACACCCTGTATATATTGACATTTCATCCTTAATCTAACTTAACCGCTGCTTATGTTCTAATGTTTCGCCTTACTTCAAATAACAATAATATTAATACTATTGATTCCTAAACTTCTAAAAATGAGCGATATCCCAGAGCTTCCGTTTTCCTCTACCATCAAATACATTTTCACCGATTTAAGAATTAAAATTGTTGCTAGTTACTTTCCTTTAGACAGGATTACCCGTTTGGCTCTGCCCTGTTCCCCAGCTTTCTCTTACTTCTTCCAGTTTTTTCATCCACGTCACTCCTTGTCCACTACCATCCAAAATCCATCTTACACATTCATCCACACTCAGCTGTCCATCTTCCTGTCAGGTACACCTCTCGAACACATGTGCCCATGACTTCATTTCGTATCCACATACTCTGCACAGATTTTCCTCTCAATCCATCCAATATCTACAAGATCTCACTCCTTCTCCCATTCTGAACCGTATCACTCTATTACATTTGTCTTCCTTTTTCATTTTTTGCAAATATTCTGGTTCCGTCAACCCTCTGACCATCATATACCATCTATTGTAGGGGAGGGTCATTAGTTGCGGGCACTCTCCGGTTGTGGGCACCGATAATGGTCGTGAATTCCGGTTGTGGGCACATAAATGTAGCCGGTTGTCGGCACAATTTTGGTCATTTAAAGCGTCTTTTTGACTTGAAAACTGTCAGATATCATTATTTATGCCGATATAACATATTCCAATAACGTTTTAACGTATTTTAGTTATTATTTTAGTTTACATGTTTTAGCCATGACAACCCCGAAGAAGTCAACTACCGAAGTCAAATACCCTTTTTTTCATATTTTTGCAACTAAAGGCCTTCGAAATTAATAAATCTTAAAATTCTTCAGAAATAGGTGCGTTTCTCTCCAACTATCTCCGTTTCCAGCAAATTTTCGAGGGTACTTACAACCAATTACGATTTTTTTTGGCCAAAAATGACGATTTCACAAAATCGGTCGTAACATTTTTCTAGTTGATGGAATCAATGTACTTACTTCAGAAAAAAAGTTAATTAAGGCATCTAGCTCTCTAATGAGATCCATATCCCCGTCTGATATGGTCTCAAACGTAAATTCTGGGTCAAAAATCCATAATCCATAATCTTTTTCCATCTCTCTTCTCCTTGTCTTACTAATAGCTCTAACTCTATGTCCTGCCACTCCAGTACCACTTCTTGTATATGAGAAACCCTCTTCATTTCTTTCCTTTCTTCCTCCCATTTCGAATTTCCCAAATTGCCTCTCGTCTCCTTGTTCCGAATTTCGTCCTAGCATACTTGTACTATTTTGCTACCCTCTCCCCTTTTCAGCTTCTCTTCAAACCTCCAGACTCTCCTAATTTGTCTAGTTACCATTTTTTCCCTTCTTAGTTCTTCCCTTAACATATATCCTGGGCAACTTCAACTAACCCCCATTAACCATCTCAGAAATCTCTCATGCATGCTTTCCACTTTCTTATGTTCCTTCCATCCCCAGACCTCGACTCCATAACACAACACCGCCCAAACGAATGCATCAAACAACAAAACCTTCATTCTCCAGTCGTCATTGAACCGTCTCTTTGCTACACCCTGTACTTGGCCCATCACTTTACACGCATATTCGATTATTTTCCTCACCTGCACCTCGTTTCCCTCTCCTGCCTCAAAGCAAAAATCTAAGTAACAGAACTCCTCCACACTTCCTACTGTTTGTCCTTTCATCTTCCAAACGTAACCTCTTTTGGTCTTTCTATTTCTGAAGCACATCACCTTGGTCTTCCCTACCTTCACCGTCAGTTCTTCTTTTCCCACATACTCTTCGAAAATTTGTATCATTAGGTTCATCCCCTTCTCATCGTCTGCTAATAGAACTACGTCTTCTGCGTATCGTAGAGAGTATAGTTCGCTATTACCCAAAATCATCCCCCTTTCCCTCTCCCCTTTAGCTTCTCTTCTAATTCTGCCAGCAGCATATTAAATAGTAGCAGACTCAACGGGCACCCTTGCCTTAGACATCATTCTGTCCAGAAAACCTCCACTCCCCCTATCTTCACCCTCATCCTGATTTCAGTAAAAATTTCCTTTATCCTCTTCACCAACCCTTCCTCTTCTTAATAGGAATCTGTATTATCATAGGAGACGGTAAATATCGATCCGAAGAGAAATCTAATCACACATACTGTGAATAATGGAAATGTACAATATCGATCAAAGTTAAATCCTTTAATACAGAACAATTATTTTCGTCATCACAGACTAGATGAAGATATAAATTAAAATGTATTAAATTCAATTTATTCAGAAAAAAGATCTTCTCCATCCACTCCGCTGGGATTCGAATACCAGATCAACTGATTTCCGGTCAGTTGCTCTAACCAATTGAGCTACAGAGAGATCAGAGTAGGATTCTCTTTTTCTGATATACGCTTAATTCAGGAAGATGTTACATACAAATCAATTTTCAATAGGAATCTATATTATCATAGGAGACGGTAAATATTGATCCGAAGAGAAATCCAATCACACACACTGTGAATAATGGAAATGTACAGTATCGATCAAAGTTAAATCCTCTAATACAGAAAAATTATTTTTGTCATCACAGACTAGATGGAGATATAAATTAAAATGTATTAAATTAAACTTATTCAGAAAAAAAGATCTTCTCCTTTCACTCCGCTGGGATTCGAACACCAAATCAACTGTTTTTCGGTCAGGTGCTCAAACCAATTGAGCTTCAGAGACCCTTCCTCTATTCCCCGTCTCTTCCATTGTCTGCCATAGCACTTCTCTATTCACTGAGTCACAAGCTACTTTAAAATCTACGAACAAGACGACTGATTTCCCTCTTTTACTCCCTAAGTTTCTGTTAACCAAGTAGTTGAGTACGTAAATGTTATCTATTGTCCCCATCCCTTTTCTAACTCCCGTCTGATTGTTTGGGATACTTTGTTTCTCTCCTATCTGATTCTCTAACCTTTTTCTTAGAATTTCTGCGTATATTTTATAACCCACTGGCATGAGAGTGATCCCTCTGTACTCTTCTACCTTCTTACTCTCCCCTTTCTTGACAAGCGGTCCTTGTGATCGGTGATCTCGGAGGTGCGAAACTGTCACTGGTTTGTAACCTTAAAGCCATACCCGCGTGCCAAAAATATGCCAAGGCACTTGAGTCGCTTCGTGTCCTTAAGACACACGAGGGTTTCGCTGGCCTGTCATCGTAATTTCATGGTGCTATTGTATTTGTTCTACTGGGACCTGGTGTCATTTTTAGATGTCAATTGCTCTCAGTGGAATCCCACGGTGGCTGTTCAACCCTTTTTTTTAATTATACATAAATACAGTTAAAACTGGATTTGGCGAACCTCGATTTAGTGTTTCCGAGAATTGACGCAGCGCCGCGGGGATGAGTGAGAGGAGTTGCGGGGGTATTGCGCTTCTTACTCAAGCGTGACAAAATAGGAGCGCTGCGGTAAGGCACTGTGCCCGAAATGTCCACCTGTCCAACTGTGTCATGACGTTGCGATAGTGCGCTCGAAGCACGATGGCGAACTAGCGTCGACCAACAGTGGGTCACCGATCGGACTATTTCGTGCGATCGAATGCGCCTGCCTTTGATCTTGACAACAGCGCCATCTGACACGTGAATGTACGTATCGCGAAGTAGTATCTCGAAGTAATTGGAGCAATCTTCATGAAAAAGAGCAGTGAACATCAATTCATTTTAGTCAAAGATGTTATACTACAGTTCAAAATTAATTACTTACTATGAGATTTCCTGTCAATATATAACTGAAATTCACATTTCTTCTGAATTGGTGTCGCTTTCGTAGCTGCCAATAGGCTGTATGATTCGACAAAGAAAACAAAGATGAAGAAGTATTGGATAGACATAGATAGAGAGAGTATGATCGTTTCGAAATGAAAAGACCTGTCATTGGAACAAAATAGGATCGGCTCTGTCTATCTCACATTGTAGAAAGGAAGGTCCGATCGACTTCAGGCATCGCATTCCCACTGTAGTGTTTTATTTTGTCAAACTGTCAAGTGTTGACGTGCGAATTGTGAGAACTGTCTTCTTCGTAGACACTTAATCTAATATTTATAAAAGTGAGTGATATTCTTGTAAATAACTTCTTCGTCTGTCTGGATATGAAACTGCGTCATCATTATGCGCTATGTACGCAACAGTGCCTGCTTATTCCCACTTAAACTGTTGACGTCATTGTTTTAATGAAAATCGTCATGTGTTTTTGGATACTAAAGTCCTCGAATGGTTCAAGCAAGCGAGAGACAGAGGTGATTCAGTATTTAGATCGATTACTCAAAAGAAATCTCTGATTTCAAACGAGATGCTTAACAGCCCGCAAATGTTCGAAGTACATAAGCAGGAAACATATTTATTTTAAAATGTAACACTAACATTTCTCACTTATTTCCCTTAAATATTCAGTTTGCCCTAGTCTCCGTATTAGAAAAACAAGTTTAAAAATATTTTTTACCACGCAGTAGGATCCACCGGAAATGGTTCACAGACCCCTGACTGTTCACGCTCAGAGAGTCTGGCCCATTCAAAGTACTATAGAACGAACACCATCTCCTTCACCGGGACAGGATTATTCTGACTGACCACCTATTCAGACACAATCGACCAGATGTCCTCTGGTTAAATAAACGTGCTCAAAAAGTGAGAATAATAGACGTAAGCATTCCCCTTAACAATTACATTCGGCTCCGATATACTAAGAAGATCTAGAAATATTCGGAGCTGAAGCAGGAGATCCGGAACGTGTGCAGGATAAACAAGGCCACCATCCACCCAATCGTGATCTCCTCTACTGAGGATGTTCATACGAGCTGCGTAAAAACCTTGAAGTTATATGTATACTAGATTTATTAAGTCTACAGTAAGTTTGTTTCACGTATATGAATTTTATAGTTTCTGTATACTGAAATTCCTACACGTGTTTACTATACTCAGCTGCGCAAGCGCGTTTCGATTTACGCGAGTTGGGCAGCGTGACCGGTGGTAGGCTCAATGCCGCTCCATTTGTTTGAGTTCTCTGTAATGCTAAAAGGTTCGGCTTCTTTCTGCGAGGATCCGCGAAGTCTTCTTTTTGAAAGTCAATTTATTAACGTAAATGTAGCTTAACGATATGATTGTTTGAAAATTAAAACTTTGTTCTTCGATTTCATGTTACATCTAATCATGTTTACAGGCGATGAAGATGGAACCTACGCGAAACGGAGCGCATGTACTAAATTTAGTATATGTGTATACTAAATTTCGTATACATGTATACTGAAGTTAGTATACGCGTATAATAAATTTCATGTACGTGCATACTAAATTCATTATATGCTTATACAAAATTTACAGTACGCTGATATACTTAATTTAATTATATGTTATGCATTATTGATTCCATTACATGTACACGGAAAAAATTTACCCGTAAAAAAGTCACGAACTGGTAGCTAGGTCTCGGATATGAGAAAAATTCATCAGATATTGATGCATTTTTGTCAATAATCTGAGAACTTTGAGAAAGAATTGACGAACTCGATGTGAACATTCTAAAACGGTTCATCACTTTTTTTTACGTGAATGATTACAAAAATATTACGAGTGATTGGGAAAAGATTCTCGGAGCACTCGCGAGTTTGCCCAACAAATCTGAAAACTAGGAAGTAGGTTCGCCGCGCACACATGCTTGCCCAAACGCGCGGTGCATATGTGTGCTCGTATGTGTGCTTCGAGCTCGTCGGATGAGTGGCTAGAAGTTTTATAATACCTATTTTGTTTGGCCTTGATGGCTGCGCGTGTTTACACACTCCTGATTTATGTTAAGAAACTTGGTGAGTCAGCAGTCTCTGAGGGTTCGAATCTTCTGAGTTACGATTCTATAAATTAAATATAAATTAAATCGCACAAATAAAAGTTTTCCTTTTTATATTTCACCCTGAAATTTTCAGGAACTGTTCGTAAAAAACTTTGAAATATATTCATACATTTCTCATAGAAATAAGGATGTGATGTTTCATTTTTTGATCTCGTATCCGAGACCTAGCTACAAGTTCGTGACTTTTCGACGGATAAATTTGTTCCGTGTATGCTAAATCTAGTACAGATTTTTCTAACAGTGCATCTAATTCTGAAGGCAGTATTGCTGAACACGTGCCGCATCGTCCGGAGTTTCCTGGGCGTGAACAATGATAGCGGTGTTATGTCCCGAATTTTTCAAATGTACATAACGCAACCCACCTTACTTTGAGGAAAACCAAGAGACAATTGCTCACATATAGAAATAGGCGCATAATTGGAACTCATCAAATTGTATACCTAACTTTGGTAAATGCGCTACTTAAGATAAAGTAGAAACCGCAAGGTAATTATAAGTGCAATACCACGGGAGGGTACAGACTCGAAGGATACCGATAGCATAAATAACGCACGGTAAGCAAAAGAAACCTTATGTAGATATCATCGAGACAAGATCACTAAATAAAATGAAATCGTTAATATTTACGGAAATGCTAAAAATATACACATATATATATACATATACATATGCATATACATATACAAATACATATGTGATTTAAAAGAATAGTTTAACTGAACGCAGGGTCCCACTAAGAGAAACCGCCATCCCATAAATGCCAATAACCCCCAGTAGAACCGCGGAAAATCACACCCATGGCCATGTCTCACATCCAAGGATGACAGCTTTCTGCATCCATCTAGCTAGTGCCTTGACATATTTTAAGCACGCGTGTATGGCTTTACGGTTACGAACCAGTGACAGTTTTGCACCTCCGATAGCACCAATCACAAGGACAATTACTCGTACCGAATACTTTGGGTTCAATCGTTGAAGCTTTCTCTTAAGGTCTTGATACCTCTCCTCCTTTTCTTTCTCCTTTGCAGTGATTTTGTATTCGGACGGAGCCGGGAATTCAATCACGAATATAGTTTGTTTTTTGAAGTCTCGAGTCAGGTCTCGAGTGAGCAATGGAGTCTGCGGCCCGAAAATCTTAATTCCAGAAAATTTGGCACTTCTCGTTTCGGAAGATTGACTCTATATCCCCTGGAGCGTTCGGCAGGGCAGGGTCGCGAACAACAGCGTAAGAGCGACAAAAATGGTAATGACATACTCTTAGGGCCGCATTATGTCTGTAGATGTACGCCGTACCAGCGTGGGTCGGACACCCACATAGTATGTGTTCTAGGTACTCAGCGTGTGCATGACACGCTCTGCACATATCACTGGAAATTTCTTGACATAAAATGCGGGCAGGGTATGCTAAGGTGGAAATGACACCGTGCTGGCATGCAAAAATCAAACCCTCTGTACCTGAATAGAGCCCTGGTGAATTGAGGAAAGCAAAAGTTTGTTCCTTCGACAAGGACTGTTTTTCTAAATTTCTGTAAAAGTTTCCGTGCATTTGCTCGTCGAGTAGCTCTTGGTGAAATTTTTTAACCTCTGCTTTCTTTACTTCGGTTTTTCGACGTGAAGCATCTAGATGGAGTAATGCACTTTCCTCACTTCTGATGTTATAATACAGGCCAAGGGTCTCAGCAGCTTGCACTGCGGCTTTGCAAAGGAACGCTCCTTTGCCAATCATCCCGTGGTTTCTGACCATCTTTAGGAGAGGATCTGTGCCATTCGCAACGATGTGAGCTGTACTTGAAACAATTCGTTCATGAAGACACTGAAGGATATTCAAGCTTTTGTGCATATGCGTGATCTTACGTGTGGTGACATCAAGGACCTTTAGCTTGTTCTTTGTCCATTGAACCACCTCAAACGAGTAGAGTAGAATCGGGACGGTAAGCATGTTAGTCGCAGATACCTTGTTCAACGCCGACTGATTGGAAGACCAATCTGTCGAAGAAGATGGTTGCATCTGCTTCCGAGAGACTCCTTCATGCGGCTTTGAGGTAGGCTCAGGTATGTGTAGGTCTCTCCAGTATTAACATGTCTAATAACAATTATATCCACAAGCTCAGGGTCCTTGGGAACGCCAGCAATCTTTCCTTTCTTCAGATGAATTTTGGCACACTTGTCCAAACCGAAGTCCATTCCAATCTCTCATGTGTAGTTCTTGACGATATTTATAGCAGATTCAAGTCTGCTTTTACCACAGGCATAGATCTTCAGGTCATCCATATAAAATACATGAGTGACCTTATGCTCGCGCTGAATAGTGTCGCGACAGAGCTATCCAGGAGAATTCCGTAGTGCGAGAGATAGAGGCAGAAGTGTGATGCAAAAAAGCAAAGGGCTCATGGTATCAACTTGAAAGACGCCCCTCTGGAAGGTGACGTTGTTCGTTATCAGACGATAATTTCTAGATGAGATAGTAAACCTAGTTTTCCAAAGAGGCATCAATCTCCCTATGCATCTCAATATGTGTGGATGTAGCTTCAAGCTTTCCAACAGACAGATGATAAGTCTATGAGAGGTTGAATCGAAAGCTTTCCGGTAGTCAATCCAGGCCATTGACAGGACGCGCTGATGGACTGTTGCGTCTTTACAGACACACCTGTCAATCACCAGGTTCTCTCGACAGCCTGCTGCACCTTTTTTTGAGCCACGTTGCTCGTACATCTCTCGCCCTACAGGCTCAATTCGCCGAACATTTCTGTTGTTCAGAACAGCTGTAAAGATTTTATACAGTGTGTTCAAACAAGTTATTGGCCTGTAATTCTCTGGTTTGGACAAATTGTCTTTTTCGGCAGGAGTATAGTGCGTCCTAACACCAGCCACGGCGGAGTGGGCGTCTCCGACTTTAAATATGATGTGAATATGCGGGCCAAATGTTGGTGTATAAAAGTAAACTTGTTTCACCGAAAGTTCTTGATTCAATCTGGTCCAGCAGAGAAAAAGTTCTTCGTGCTTCCAAGTGTTTTTTTCACCTCTTCAGCAGTGACTGATGGACATTCCTCCTCAGATTTGATGAGGTTTGCAAAACTCCTTGAAGCGGACGATATTGTCAGTATCTTCTTTCAACTCCAGTGTTTTCGGGAGTTTGTATACCTCTCTCCAAAAAGTCTCTAGCTCCTTGTGCTTGGGTTGATTTTTTACAGAAACAGGGAGATCGCTGAAGAGGCGCGATGAGTCAGCGAGAAACTGTTGATTCTCCCTAATCCATCTCTCCGTCTTCTGTGTTTTCCTTCTTGCGTCAGATAACAGCCGTATATTGTCAACAATATCCTGCTTGATTGTCAGCAATTTTGACTTGTTTAGTGTGTGATCACGATCCTTAGTTCTTGGGCGAAATTTCGAACCGTTTCCGTAAACCGTCTACCAGATGTTATGTAGTCAATCACACATTGAACACGGGACGCATTCTGTCTTGCCCATCCAATTTTCTTGTTCATTTGATGCAAGTGTCTTTTGGTCTTTTGATCCATCGTCGGTTTGAGCTTTCGATTTGAATCAGTCAAAGCTCTCGCAGCACCATACACTCAGCAATTGATGGTCCAGAGGTCGGACTCTTGCGAGATATCTCCACGAATGGAGGCATCCATTTCGGCCAGATGTTGGGGCTTGAGAGGAACTTGCATGTTGATGTTCCTCCTTGTACTGAAATTGCAAACATCTTTCAGAAGGTGCCTGCTTTCTGCGGTTGGTCTTAATGTCGCTTCATCTTCGTCTGCAACTTGAACAAGCAGCGGTTGGGGAAGCGCTCCGCGTACATATTCATTTTTCCGCAGGTAGTCGGCTTGATTCCGCAAAGACTGATGCGAAACGCGCTGAAGCTCTGAGCGTTTCTGGCACCACAGAGTGTGCATACGCGCCATAAAGCCTCCGCGAACAGGGATAATGCTGGCATCGTAGCAGTCTAGCACGTCCTTCTTAAGTTGATCCGTCCACTCAATGTGGGCGTTTTGCCGGTTCGTCGTCGTCTTTCCATCTAAATTATCTTCAGCACCCCGAACTCTAGGATGATCGGCATTGTTTGCCGACCTATTGTCGGGTACTCTGTGCGTTCGATCGTTTTGAACCGCATGTACAACATTTTGGTGTCTTGGTGGTTTAATTGTTGTTCCCACGAGCAGCTAGGGAAAGGGTTCGTCCATCCTTGTAGAGTCCAGCGTGCAAGGATGAGGCTGATACTCTGAGAGATCGCCCGGTATCCCAGGGTCACCGTTAAAGACACCTCACCCAGGTGCCATTCAGCTTTCGGCACGGTTCTTACGCCTTCGCTTAGGGGCTCTTCCTTCGGGACCATCTCTGGACGATTGCCTGCGACTGCTTATTAATTATTGTAACCGTATTCAGCAGGAACCCTTGGTACGGGGACCCTCTATCCGCAATCTGAGGACGCATTCGGCGGCTTTGTCATAAGTCCTTCGGTTCTATTCCAAGGGAATCGAAACCGAAACCGAAATTTTTCCTTTTTATATTTCAGCCTCTCAAATTTTCAGAAACTCTTCGTACGGAATTCGAACTGTTCGTAAAAAACTTTGAAATTTATTCATGCGTTTCTCATAGAAATAAGGATGAAATGTTTCATTTTTGGATGTCGTATCCGAGACCTAGCTACAAGTTCGTGACTTTTCCGCGGATAAATTTTTTCCGTGTATGCTAAATCTAGGACAGATTTTTCTAACAGTGCATCTCATTCTGAAGGCAGTATTGCTCAACACGTGCCGCATCGTCCGGAGTTTCCTGGGCGTGAACAATGATAGCGGTGTTATGTCCCGAATTTTGCAAATGTACATAACGCAACCCACCTTACTTTGAGGAAAACCAAGAGCGAATTGCTCACATATAGAAATAGGCGCATAATTGGAACTCATCAGACTGTATACCTAACTGTGGTAAATGCGCTACTAAAGATAAAGTAGGAACCGTAAGGTAATTATTATAAGTGCAATACCACGGGAGGGTACAGACTCGGAGGATACCAATATCATCAATGACGCATGGTAAGCAAAAGAAACCTTATGTAGATATCATCCAGGCAAGATCAGAAAATAAAAGGAAATCATTAATATTTACGGATATGTTTATAAAATAAACATATCGAATAACATATATATATATATGTATATTCGGTTTCGATTCCCTTGGAATAGAATCGAAGGACTTATGACAAAGCCGCCGAATGCGTCCTCAGATTGCGGATAGAGGGTCCCCGTACCAAGGGTTCCTGCTGAATACGGTTACAATAATTAATAAACAGTCGCGGACAATTGTCCAGGGATGGTCCGGAAAGAATAACCCCTAAGCGAAGGTGTAAGAACCGTGCCGAAAGCTACATGGCACCTATGTAAGGTGTCTTTAACGGTGACTCTGGGATACCGGCGACCTCTCAGAGTATCACCCTTATCCTCGCACGCGGGGCTCTACAAAGATGGACGAACCCTTTCCCTGGCTGTTCGTGGGAACAACAATGAAACCACCAAGACACCAAGATGTTATAGATGCGGTTCAAAACGATCGAACGCTCAGAGCACCCGACAATGGGTCGGCAAAAAATCCCGATCATCGTAGAGTTCGGGGTGCTGAAAATAATTTAGATGGAAAGACGACGACGAAATGTCGAAACGCCCACATTGACAACGGACGGATCAACTTAAGAATGACGTGCTAGACTGCTACGATGCCAGCATCATCCCTGTTCGCGGAGGATTTATGGCTCGTATGCATACTCTGTGGTGCCAGAAACACCCAGAGCTTCAGCACGTTTCGCACCAGTCTTTGCGAAATCAAGCCGACTATCTCCGGAAAAATGGATATGTACGCGGAGCGCTTCGCCAACCGCTGCTTGAACAAGCTGCAGACGAAGATGAAACGACATTAAGACCAACCGCAGAAAGCAGGCACCTTCTGGAAGATGATTGCAATTTCAGTACAAGGAGGAACATCAACATGCAAGTCCGCAAGAGTTCGACCTCTGGACCATCAATTGCTCAGTTTATGGTGCTGCGAGAGCTTTGGCTGATTCAAATCGAAGGCTGAAGCTGACGATGGATCAAAAGACATAGAATACGCTTGCATCAACTGAACAAGATAATTGGATGGGCAAGACAGAATGCGTCCCGTATTCAATGTGTGATTGATAACATAACATCTGGTAGAACGTTCACGGAAAGGGTTCGAAAGTTCGCTTAAGAACCAAGGACCTTGAATCACACACTAAACAAGTCAAAGCTGCTGACAATCAAGCAGAATATTGTTGACAAAATAAGGCTGTTACCTGACGCAAGGAGGAGGATACAGAAGAGGAAGAGATGGATCAGGGAGAATCAACAGTTTCTCGCTGACCCATCACGCCTCTTTAGTTATCCCCCTGTTTTTGTAAAAAATCCACCCAAGCCCAAGGAGGTAAAGACTTTTTGGAGAGAGGTGTACAAGATCCCGAAAACACTAGAGTTGATAGAAGATACTGACAGTATCATCCGCTTCAAGGAGTTTTGCGACAGCCTCCTAAAATCTGAGGAGAAGTGCCCATCAGTCACTGCCGAAGAGGTAAAAGAAGCACTTAGAGGCACGAAGAACTTTTCCGGAGTCGGACCAGATTGTATCAAGAACTTTTGGTGGAAGAAGTTTACTTCTATTCACCAACATTTGGCCCGCATATTCACCTCATATTTGAAGTCGGAGACGCCCTTTCCGCAGTGGCTGGTGTTCTGACGCACTATACTCCTACCCAAAAAAGGCAACTTTTCCAAAACAGAGAATTACAGGCCAATAACTTGTTTGGACACAGTGTATAAGATCTTTACAGCTCTCCTAAACAACAGGATTGTTCGACGAATTGAGCCTGTATAGCGGGAGATGTACGAACAACGTGGCTCAAAAAAAGGTGTAGCAGGCTGTCGAGAGAACCTGCTGATTGACAGGTGTGTCTGTGAAGACGCAACAGTCCATCAGCGCGTCCTGTCAATGGCCTGGATTGACTACCGGAAAGCTTTCTATTCAACCTCTCATAGACTTATCATCTGTCATAATAAGATGCATAGAAAGATTGATGCCTCTTTGGAAAACTAGATTTACCATCTCATCTAGGAATTATGGTCTGACGACGAACAACGTCACCTTCCAGAGGGCCGTCTTTCAAGGGGATAGTATGAGCCCTTTGCTTTTTTGCATCCCACTTCTGCCTCTACCTCTCGCACTACGAAATTCTCCTGGATACCTCTGTGGCGACACTAATCAGCGTGAGCATAAGGTCACTCATGTATTTTATATGGATGACCTGAAGATCTATGCCACTGGTAAAAGCAAACTTCAAACTGCTATAAATATCGTCAAGAGCTACACAGGAGAGATTAGGATGGACTTTGGTTTGGACAAGTGTGCCAAAATGTATGTATTATACATTTCACGCCGTCAAGGCGGACGCGGACTTCTGAATCTCCAGTGTCTTCATAACCGAATTGTTTTTCGTACAGCTCACATCGTTGCGAATGGCAGAGATCCTCTCCTAAAGATGGTCAGAAACCACGGGATGATTGGCGAAAGAGCGTTCCTTTACAAAGCCTCGGCACAACCTGCTGAGTCCCTTGGCCTGACTTTTAACATCAGAAGTGAGGAAAGCGCATTACTTCATGTAGATGCTTCACGTCGAAAAACCGAAGTAAAGAAAGTAGAGGTTGGAAAATTTCACCAAGAGCTACTCGACAAGCAAATGCACGGAAACTTTTACAGAAATTTAGAAAAACAGTCCTTGTCGAAGGAGCAAACTTTTGCTTTCCTCAAATCATCAGGGCTCAATTCATGTACAGAGGGTTTTATTTTTGCATGCCAGGACGGTGTAATCTCCACCTTAGCACACCGCGCCCGCATTTTATGTCAAGAAGTTCCCAGTGATAGGTGCAGAGTGTGTCATGCAGACGCTGAGTACCTAGAACACATACTATCGGGGTGTCCGACCCGCGTTGGAACAACGTATATCTATAGACATAATGCGGCCCTAAAAGTACTTTATTACCACCTTTGTCGCTCTTACGGTGTTGGTCGCGACCCTGCGCTGCCGAACGCTCCAAGGGATATAGAGTCAATTGTCCGAAACGAGAAGTGCCAGATTTTCTGCAACTACGATTTTCGGGCAGCAGTCTCCGTTGCGCACTCGAGGCCTGACATTGTTCTCCAAGACTCCGAGGAACGAACTATATTCTTGATCGAATTCTCGGCTCCGTCCGAATACAACATCACTGCAAAGGACAAAGAAAAAGAGGAGAGGTATCAAGACCTTAAAAGAGAGCTGCAACAACTGTACCCAAACTATTCGGTACGTGTAATTTTCCTTTTGATAGGTGCTCTCGGAGGTGCGAAATTATCACTGGTTCGTAACCTTGAAGCCATACTCGCGAGCCAAAAATATGTCGAGGCACTTGCGAGATGGATGCAGAAAGCTGTCATCCTTGGGTCGCTTCGTGTCCTCAAGACACACGAGGGTTTCGCCGGCCTGTCGTTGTGATTTCGTCGTTCCCTGTGACCACCCATCTCACGGATGTGAGACGTGGCCATAGGTGTATTAGATGGCATTTGCTCTTAGTGGTACCCTGCGTTGGTTGTTTAACTTTTTTTAAATTATATATATATATATATATATATATATATATATATGACCACCCATCCCGCGCTTGTGAGACGTGGCCATAGGTGTGATTTACTGCGGTTCTACTGGGGCTATTGACATTTTTTTAGATGGCAGTTGCTCTCAGTAGGACCCTGCGGTGGGTGTTTAACTCTTTTTTTCATTTATATGAAAGCATTAAGCACATAATTTCCTATTTCAAGAATAGGACTTTTTGAAATTAATAAATCATTCACGTTATAATGCGAACTATGCATTGCACTAGTGAGTTATTATGTAAATAGTCAGACACACTGTAACCGAAAGTGTCTGACTAGATACACTGAATATAATTAAGAAAGCAAAGAGAATTCGCACTTCTGAAAGAACAGGACAGGAGGTAAACGATCTTCGCAAGTATTAACAAACGGAAGTTATTAGTCACGCGCACATGGTTCATAAACTCGTTGGTGCGGAATCATAACATTCAATACCATTACTCAGCACCCAGCCTCGCCCAACGTTTAATAAAACATACTGATATGTATAAACAGGGAGCGGAAACTAGATACGGGTAGTATTATCAATAGAGAACCCATCATATATAAACCCCAGAGCAACCCCTGTCAATTGTCTTCGCGTATCAAGCAGTCATACTGTTCACCCGATCTACAAATAACGTATCGCTTTGATGAGGTGAGGTCTTCTTTCTCATACTGATCGAAGAAACGCTCTGATTGAGCCGTGCACTTTAAAGATCAATTCAAAATAGTCAACGTATTATCGAGCATCGTACTAAAGTCCCTTCGGCTAAGACCTTCTGTCGTCGTATGAGTCTATTCCGAATAAAGCTCGCTGTGTTCCACGTTCGTGAAAAAAGGAACTCAAATGTGGATTGAGTAGCTGTCTAGGTCCGTGTGTCGCACTACATCTAGTGAAAAGTGCTTGTGCATCTTTTCACTACTTGAGTCACTTCCAAGTAACTCACTCAAATATCCGGTAGAGTTCCGTCGTTGCTCTACAAAATATACGGAGACCCAGCCGACAACACACCTCTCTTGCCCTTTCCAGCGTAGAAAGGTAGGTGTAAGTTTTTATTATACAAATTATAACTGCCTCTCTTGCCCTTTCCAGCGTAGAAAGGTAGATGTAAGTTTTTATTTTACAAATTATAACTATTTATCTGTTATTATTTCTAATAAACTTGACAATTGTAAATTATCTCATTACACCTATTATTTAAATGCTGTAAACTTACACATCATCGTAGGGCTGATAACTAACGCAAAACCCCACAAGCAAATAATTGGTCGAGTCTTACCAGCCTGACATAATCAGCACACTGGTCTCTCTCTTTCTCAATTTTCCATACTACCCTCGCCTTTTGCTCGGGACGTGACAGAGGCTGAATCGCCTTCTTTCGCCCATCCGCGTTTAATGTAAAAAAAATTAATATTTTGAATTCTTAGTCTCAGTCATTGGCATTGGAACTAGCGTTTATAAGAAAGATGAACTCCTATAAACGGGCTCTCCAGTATAAATGTTGGAACCCTACAAACGGGCTCTCCAGTATAAATGTTGGAACCCTATATACGGGCTCTTCAGGATGAATTTTGTGACCTTATCAACGGGCTCTCCAGGATGAATGTTGGATCCCTATAGGGCTCTAGTGTGATTGTCGGATCCCTATAGTCGGGCTCTCCAGTGTGTATACACACTAATTATGATGAATGCGCAAGCAGAATATAGAGTTAGAGCCACAATGCTTTGGGCTAACTCCCCAATACAACGAATTATGCGGTTACGACACCAGTATCGCCCAGTGCCACCCACAATAGGCCTTTCTCGGATGGAGGCCATGGTTCAGTTGGGAGTGGCAATAAGACCGAACCGAGGCCACGACCATTGCAATGGCCCCGGACAAGCGTGAGAACATCGATTCAAATGGTCGACCAACTCAGAAGGGACATCCTTACCTATTGGCAAAGAAGCTCACTGGCGCAAAGAGGATTCATGCAGAGGTTACGTGACCGTTGGGTTAATATGCACCCGGAATATGCTCATGAAACACCTCAGTATTTAAGAGATCAGGTATCCTTTTTGCGAAAAAACGGATATGAAGCTCTTTATCAACAAGAAGAAAGGCGACATCCTCCAGCGAACATTCCACCCGTTCCAGTAAAACCACCTTTGCAGATAGCTGACAATGCCAACGTGAGAAGTAGGATATCTATCCACCATAAAGACTTTCTCAGGATGAAGAAATTAGCTGAAGCTAATACTGCTCTCCCCGATTTGCTCACCGAAGATGTTAATCTCTGGAATCTGAACTGTGTAGTTTACGAGAAGGCGTTCTCCCTGCTGAGCGACAATAGAAGTAAGAATACTTCAGTACGCCTGAGTAAGACTCGCGAGCGTACTGCACAGCTTCAGTTTAAAATCGAAACGGCGAGACGGCATGCATCAAGTATTCAGTGCGTGATTAGCTACATGAAATCGAGTGGAAAATTCACTCCGAAAGTTAGGGCACTTGCTCGAAACTTTAGGAAAGCAAATCACACGCTGAACAAGTGTAAACTGTTGACCATCAAGCAGCACTGGACGCAAAAAATAAGATCGCTTTCAACAGCGAAACAACGCCTTGAACGGCGAGTAAACTGGATTCTGGAAAATTCCGCCTTTTCTACTCATCCTTCCAGTCTGTTCAATAAAACGTACTTATCAGCTAAATAAAGAGGATTCCGATATATCACTCTTTCGTAATTTTTGCCAAAGGCGAAGGTTACAAGGTTCAGAGGAAGAGTGTCCACTAATTACTCCTGAAGATGTGAAAAAGTAATCGCTAGAACTAAGAACTTTTCAGCGCCAGGGCCAGATATAATCAACAACTTTCGGTGGAAGAAGTTTATCTTAAACTCTTCGCCTCCTCGAAGTAGGACCTTAACATCCTTGTGGAGGCGGTAAATAGATACTACAAAGTGATTGGCATGAGCTTCGGACTGGGCAAGTATGCCTGCGTCCACCTACACGAAGGAAGACTAGAAAATACATCATCGCGTGACGATCAGAATGTTCAACTCATAGGCGGAAATGCCATTCAACATCTTGGTATTGGAAAAACATATACATATCTTGGAATACCGCAAGCGGAAACCCAAGATGTGCATGAGTTAAAAGCGGCCATTGGAAAAAGTTTTCTAATAAATAAGATCGAGGCGACCAATATGTTGGCCTTTCCTATACTGCTCTACACGTTTGGTGCAGTAAAATGGAACGTCGATAAGTTGAAGCTACTTGACCGAGGCACACGCAAGATGATGACAATCCATCGAAGTCTTCATCCTAGATCATCCGTACCTCGAATATACCTCCCTCGAGATAAAGGGGGTAGAGGCTTGCTAAGCTTAGAGTGTCTTCATCAAAGAACGGTTCTGGCTATGGCCTGCTGAGTTCTAAATAGTACAGGTTCTCTTATGCGACTCGTACATCAACATGAAGTCATCAATGCTGCGGCGTTTCTATACCGTGCCGCAGATAGGACCGCAAAGGAGCTTGGTCTCCCATTTGATTCCAGCGACACTACACATGGCCTAGCATCACTAACACCGTTGGTGCTCGAAAGTCGTGTACAGGAAGCAGAACATACGCTTCTACTAAGAAAATATGCTGATAAGCCCCTTCATGGTAAATTCTACGGCGTCATACGTAGAGAAGAGCTCTCGATGAGTTCGTCCAACATGTTTCTCAAGCCTGCTGGATTGAGATCGGAGACTGAGGGATTTCTTTTTGCTTGTCAAGACGGCGTTATAGACACCTTAGTTAACCGTGAGGGAATAATGAATGTACCTCTAGGCGATACCAGCTGCCAAGCGTGCGAGCAAGAGCCAGAAACACTTGGACATGTTCTCAGTGGATGCTCAAAATATGCACGCTACGGGTACATAGATAGACACAATGCGGCTCTTAAAGTGTTATACTACCATCTTCAGCACTTCTATGGCATTGTTGTAGTGTCCGCCTTGCCATACGCCCCGGGGGAACTTCAGTCTGTTGTGGAGAATGATCAGTGTACTGGAATTTCTCATTCTCCACCACTCAACGTATCAGTGCTACGAAGCCTGAGATTGCCCTCCAATACTGAAGACAAAAATCATTCACGTGATTGAATTCTCGGCACCTACCGATGGTGATATTACGGCAGAAAAGGAAAAAACGGGCGAAATATCAAGCACTTCTTTTCGAGCTGAGCAGGCTGCGCCAAGGCTACAAAGTCCATCTTGTAGTTTTCATAATCGGCTGCCTTGGAGGTATGGAAGCTTCATTTCTCAGCCAACTCAACAAGATTCCGGCTAGCCAGCGTCAGGCTCAGTCCATTGCGAACCGAATGCAAAAGGCTGTCCTTCTGGGATCACTTCATGTGGTCCGTCAACACTGTTTCTTATAAGATTCTAAAATTGAATGTTAGCTCTGAAAAAGTATCCAGAGGTGAAAGCTGCACCTGCAACTGTCCCGTCTACTGCGTAAGGTTATCCGCGGCAAGAGAGCGGCTAGGGGTGGAAATTGTGGGGCAATGCCCTACCTTGAAATACCAATGCCCTACCTTAAAATAGCAATGCCCTACCTTAAAAAATACAATTGACCAGATCAGATCAAGTAAAATTTTTACTTCCGCTCTGCCTGTAACCAACACTGCCCTACCTTAAATTCAACTCTAGCTACGGCCCTGGTGCTCTAGGTGTAAAAAAACACATTTCCTCTGGTGAATTCTGGTTTTTGTAGTACTTTAGGGTGCTTAAAGTGAGTACATCGAGGAAACGAGATCCAGCCGGAGCTCCAGGTGTAAGAAGCACATCTTCTTCGAGGAAGTATGGGTTTTACAGTACTTTAGGGTCCTTGGAGTAAGTTGCTCGAAGACAAGAGATTGATCCAATGCCCCAGGTGTAAAGAACACATCTTCTTCGGGGAAGTCTGGTTTTTACAGAACTTTACGGTCCATGTAGTAAGTTTCTCAAAGACAATAGATCCAACCAGTGCCCTAGGTGTAAAAAACACATCTTCTCTTGTGAAGTCTGGTTTTTCCAGTACTTACGGGTGCCTGGAGTGGGTTCGTTGAGAACACGAAATTCAGCCAAAGTACCAGGTGTGAAAAACACATCTTCTTCGGTTAAGTCTGAGTTTTACAGTACTTTAGGGTCCTAGGAGTCAGTTACTCGAAGACGCGAGATTGAACCAAAGCCCCAGGTGTGAAAAACACATCTTCTTCGGGAAATCTGGTTTTTACAGTACTTTAGGGTCCATGAAGTAAGTTTCTCGAAGACACGAGATCCAGCCAGTGCCCTAGGTGTAAGAAACACATCTTCTCCTGGGAAGTCTGGTTTTCACAATACTTTAGGGTGCTTAGAGTGGCTTCTTCCCGGACACGAGATCCAGCTAATGCTTTTGGTGTGAAAAACACATCTTTTTCGGGGAAGTCTGATTTTTGCAGTACTTGGGGTCCCTGAAGTGAGTTTCTTGAGGGCACGAGATTGAACCAGACTTCCCCACAGCAGATGCACTTTTCACACTTGGGGCATTCGCTGGATTTCGTGTCATCGCGGACGCCACTCTAAGCACCCTAATGTACTGTAAAACACAAACTTCTTCGGAGAAGATGTGTTGTTTACACCTGGGGAATTCATTCAATCTCGTGCCTTCGAGGAACTTACTGCAGGGACCCTAAAGTACTGTAAAAACCAGGCTTCCCCGGAGAAGATGTGTTTTTTACAGCTTGGGCATTGGTTCAATCTCGTGTCTTCAAGCAACTTACTTCAGGGACCCTAAAGTTCTGTAAAAACCAGACTTCCCGGAGAAAATGTTTTTTCCAAACCTGGGGTATTGGTTCAATCTCGTGTCTTCGAGCAACTTACTCCGAAGAATCTAAAGTACTGTAAAACTCGGACTTCCCCGGAGAAGATGTGTTTTTTATACCTGGGGCATTCGTGCAATCTCGAGTCTTCGAGGAACTCACAGTTGATGCAAGGTTTTGACCTAGGTAGCATAATTTTCTCGGAGATGTTGTTCGCATATCTGGTGCAAGGGTGTGATGTCCGGAGTGTGATTTCCGAGAGCGCAGCTCATCACCGGAAGTCAAACTTAGTCCAAAATTAGTTTGTAAAAATGTTATTAGAATTTCCGTATGGAATTTACATGTGGAATTTGCACCTAGAATTTACACATGGAATTTTCGTAGAATGCTTTCCGTAGAACTTTTTACGTGGGGTGATGAAATGAATTCTAAAAAAAGTCTGTTTTGTAGAAAATTATTAACTTTACGAGATTAGTGTTGATTGTAAAAAATGTGTATTTCAATTGGTACTTGCAAATAAGTCGGTGCGACTCTTGAATTCAGGAAATAATTTTTGGAGCAATGTTGGGAAACGAACATATTATTTAAATGAATAACAGGAAAATTCTAGATTATTCTAAAAATCTGTACCCCCTCCCGCCTCCTTATACCGCCTCGTACAATTCCCTCCCTCACTTTTCTCATAATTA
Organism: Andricus quercusramuli; assembly: GCA_932178445.1. NCBI lineage: Eukaryota > Metazoa > Arthropoda > Insecta > Hymenoptera > Cynipidae > Andricus > Andricus quercusramuli. The sequence continues at coordinate 101,268 of CAKNXH010059160.1, forward strand.
TGAACTCTCTGATCCGAGCAAGTCACGCCTACCCCTAAAGGCATATGGCTTAATGGTATAATAGTGATAAAAATAAAATTTAAAAAAGAAGCAAAAGAGAAAATGAGTGGATGCCGCTTCGTCAATTCGACGGAAATAGGATTGGCGTCTGGAGTATTGGGAAAATTTGTATTGGGTCGAGGGCCTCGTTACCCGCGATAGTGGACGGGGAAGTAGTTTAGAAAGGTATATCAGATGTACGTTAAAATGAGACAGTTTTCAAAAATTGAGTAAATACGCCTCTTTCATTATCAAGAAGAAGGAGGTAAGGTTCTAACAACCAAAATCCCACGCCTTCTCTGCTACACTAAGAAAAAAGCACTGTTGATTCAAAAGTGTCGGTGCTATTGAATTCCGCCTTACTGATACAATAGTTTATGTGAATAATCCAATAAACTCTGCTTCGAGTAAAATAATTCGAGACTTTGAATAAAAAATACAGTACTATAGATTGAGAAATTGGTGATTATATGAAGCTAAAGCATATAAATCCCAGTAAAAAATTTTTGACTTGGTTTCGACTTCAATTGCTTCAAATAAAGACATCCTGATGTCGAAAAGTTCAACTTTAGCATGTCTCATTTTTGAGACGAAGCCCGACTTAAATGTATGTCTCACAAGGAGAGGACGCGAGATGGACATCACCGATTCGACTGGGGCTCTACAGGATGAAAGTACATCAAAATCCATTAGGGGCGTATTTTTTCTTTCGATCTAATGGGCCTTAGTTTCCGAGATATCGAGATTTGAGTATTTGCACTGGAGCGCTCGACTCGCCATGGCGCGCCACTGCAAAGCGGGGACCCTGGACTTGGCGCTCACTCACAATCCGACACTAATTTTGTGATGAACGGAAAGTCCAAAGGATTTCTATATAATTTTTATAAAGTTTTTTTTACGTAGATTGCGAATCGTAAAACGAAAATAATGCATCACGTCAAATTAAAAAAAAAACGGGGTCAATAAGAAAAAGCAAAAACAAAAAATCGTTTTCGTCGCTTCTTGGAAAAGTTTTTAAACACTGTAATCCAGCGTATAGTGACTATTTTTTAAGTGAATCATGCAAACAATTTATAGTGTGGAAGTCACTGTATATAACTAACAATGAAAAGTATATTTTCGGTAAAACTATGCAAGATGCGGAAATCTCAAAAATATCCACAAATTTTTATAGAACCATTTTTCTATTAGACACATAGTATTTCTTAGTCGTGAAAAATGTTATTATAAACAATAAAATTGAATTTCACCAGGGGGATGACACGATTTTCGCTTTTGCGAAATAATAATAGTGGAAGGACGCACGGTATTGATCCCTAAGTCCGGAGATTTGTCATGTCCAAAGAACTACAGGCCCATAGCTTGTTTAAACACCAGCTACAAGCTATTCACTGGCATCCTCAAAGAGAGGATATTGACATCTATCGAGCCGGTATGGAGTGTAATAGTCGAACAACGTGGATGCAAGAGAGGGCTGGCAGGTTTCAGGGAGAACCTGTTAATAGACAGGTGTATTACCCAGGACTCGATCAGGAATCGACGCAATCTGTCCATGGCTTGGATTGATTACCGTAAGGCATTCGATAACACGAACCATGAGCTACTTATCAAGCACCTTGAGTGCATGGAGGTGCATCCAAAACTAGCGAGATGCATAAAAGAGCTTATGCTCTTGTGGCGGACAAGATTTGTCATAACATCTGACAAAAGACAAGTGACTACAAGCTTTGTCACATATAAGAGGGGGGTCTTTCAAGGAGACTCTCTAAGTCCGATACTTTTCTGCATCTCCCTCTTGCCTCTATCTATTGTGCTCCGAGGCAAAAGCTCTGGATACCTATGTGGCCCGCCGAACAGAAGAGAATATAAGGTCAACCACCTTTTATACATGGACGACCTTAAACTCTTTGCTTCCTCATAAAAGGACCTTAACATCCTTGTAGATGCGGTAAATAGGTATTCTAAAGCGATTGGCATGAGCTTCGGACTGGACAAGTGTGCCTGCGTCCACCAACACCAAGGAAGACTAGAAACTACATCATCCAGTGACTTTTGCCTGTCAAGACGGCGTCATAGACACCTTAGTTTACCGCGAGCGCATAATAAATGTACCTGTACGCAATACCAACTGCCGAGCGTGCAAGCAAGAGCCCGAAACACTTGGACATGTTCTCAGTGGATGCTCTAAATATGCACGCTGCGTGTACATAGAGAGACACAATGCAGCTCTAAAAGTAATATGTTACCATCTTAGACATTTCTATGGTGTTGATCTATTGTCTGTCTTGCCATGCGCCCAGGGGAAACTCAAGTCAGTTGTGGAGAATGATCAGTGTAAGATCTACTGGAAATTCTCATTCTCCACCACTCAACGTATCAGTGCTACGAAACCTGACATTGTCCTCCAAGATCTGAAGAACAAGATCATTTACGTGATTGAATTCTCGGCACCAACCGATGATAATATCACGACAAAGGAGGGAGAAAAACGGGCGAAATATCAAGCACTTCTTTTCGAGCTGAGTAGACTGTACCAAGGCTACAAAGTCCATCTTATAATTCTCATAATCGGCTGCCTTGGAGGTATGAAAGCTTCATTTATTAGCCAACTCAACAAGATTCCGGCTTGCCAGCGTCAGGCTCATTTCATCGCGAACCGGATGCAAAAGGCTGTTCTCCTGGGATCACTCCATCTGGTTCGTCAACACTGTTCCTCTTAAATTCTACAAAGATTGGTAGCTCTAAAAAAGTATCCAGAGGTGAAAAGCTTCATCTCCAACTGTCTTGTCTGCCGCGTAAGGTCATCCGCGGCTAGAGACCTGACTCCAAGGAACAGTGTTGCCCGATGTTATCACGCCTTAATTTCCCGCTCTTGCTTACCTTCTAGGACAGAAGGAGCAGAAGCGGATGACGTACACGTTCCAGTAGCTTTGGGATTGGTTTCTTTAAGGAATCATGATCGAAGCTTCCACAGCCTACAACTTCTCTATAAATTGTAAAATAATGATTTTCTTGTGGTCAAAATATTACAAGAAACCTAAATAAAAAAAGGATAATTTTGCCAAAAAGAAAGTCGCGAAATTTTGTAATATACGTAGTTTTGCTCAATTCTACCTATATAATAAAGTATTATTTAATTAATAATTAGTTAATAATTATATAATTATGTTTATCTAAATTAATTAACCTGGTATTCATTACTCCTATATAACCTCCTACTGTCTACTTCATATTTAATTTATATCTGCATCTTTTAATTCAATTTTAAAATAAATAAATGACTGAATGTATAGAAAAATAATAGCTTCAATACTGATAATCTTTTCAGCTGTTTCACGATCAATACAATATATTGAATATTCAAAATTATGATTTTTATCGTTTCTTGTATATTTTTATTTTTCATGCTCACCGTAAATGAAAAAACGTGTTTTGTGGCAGCGGCCATGTCTCTCTATTTTTTATATTGTAATTTCTAAAAATTTAGTTCATTTGTTTCAAACGTTAAGGACGTTATCTTTATATTCCACCATTTTACTCTACTTGAAAATTAAAAACCGACATTTCCAGTTTATGCAAGATCTATTTTTTAATACTAGCTATTTTTTAATTCAAGAAACAGTTATTCATTGCTTAATTCAAGATGGAAGTTTTTAAATTATCCACAAACGTCAAAAATATTACAAAAACGGCGAAAAATACTGAATCTCCCATGATTCTAATCAGCTCTAATTCAAATGTAGGGCGTCGCGCTAGTGGCGCCAGTGTTTCATTTTCTGCCGTCCTTCACGAAACTGACACAGCGTATTCGTATGGCGAGTCACCCCCTGGTGCGGACACACTCTTATAATTTTTCAATTTCAATGTTATTTTTGTACTTAAAAAGAATATATGTCCTGATGAAAAATTGTTGTAAGAAAACTCGAAGATCTTTTTAGGGTAACTAATTTTATTTTGGAACTTTCTTTCGCATCTTATGCATACTTTCATGTATTATCTCGTGGGAACAGCAATGAAACCAACAAAATAATAAAATAATTTAGATGGAAACACGACGACGAACCAGCGAAACGCCCACATTCAGTGGACGGATCAACTTAATAATGACGTGCTAAACTGCTACGATGCCAGTATTATCCCTGTTCGCGGAGGCTTTATGGCACGTATGCATACTCTGTGATGCCAGAAACACCCAGAGCTTCAATACATTTCGCATCAGTCTTTGCGAAAGCAAGCCCACTACTTCCGGAAAAATGTATATGTACGCGGAGCGCTTTCTCAACCGCTGCTTGAACAAGCTGCAGACGAAGATGAAACGACATTAAGACCAACCGTAGAAATCAGGCACCTTCTGGAAGATGATCGCAATTTCAGTACAAGGAGGAACATCAACATGCAAGTTCCTCTTAAGCCCCAAGATCTGGCTGAAATGGAAATGGAGAGGTGTACAAGATCCCGAAAACACTAGAGTTGAAAGAAGATACTGACAATATCATCCGCTTCAAGGAGTTTTGCGACAG
>CAKNXH010059160.1:105836-119617 GCA_932178445.1 Andricus quercusramuli
GACGCTTGCATCAACTGAACAAGAAAATTGGATGGGCAAGACAGAATGCGTCCCGTGTTCAATGTGTGATTGACTACATAACATCTGGTAGACCGTTCACGGAAAGGGTGCGAAAGTTCGCCCAAGAACTAAGGACCTTGAATCACACACTGCACAAGTCAAAGCTGCTGACAATCAAGCAGCATATTGTTGACAAAATAAGGCTGTTATCTGACGCAAGGAGGAGGATACAGAAGAGGGAGAGATGGAACAGGGTGAATCAACAGTTTCTTGCTGACCCATCACGCCTCTTCAGTGATCCCCCTGTTTTTGTGAAAAAATCCACCCAAGCCCAAGGAGGTAGAGACTTTTTGGAGAGAGGTGTACAAGATCCCGAAAACACTAGACTTCAAAGAAGATACTGACAATATCATCCGCTTCAAGGAGTTTTGCGACAGCCTCATAAAATCTGAGGAGGAGTGCCCATCAGTCACTGCCGAAGAGGTGAAAAAAGCACTTAGAGGCACGATGAACTTTTCCGGTGCTGGACCAGATTGTATCAAGAACTTTTGGTGGAAGAAGTTTACTTCTATACACCAACATTTGGCCCGCATATACACCTCATATTTAAAATCGGAGACGCCCATTCCGCAGTGGCTGGTGTTAGGACGCACTATACTCGTACCGAAAGAAGGCAACTTGTCCAGACCAGAGAATTACAGGCCAATAACTTGTTTAAACACACTGTATAAGATCTTTACAGCTGTCCTAAACAACAGGATCGTGCGACGAATTGATCCTGTATGGCGAGACATGTACGAACAACGAGGCTCGAAAAAAGGTGTAGCAGGCTGTCGAGAGAACCTGCTAATTGACAGGTGTATCTGTAAAGACGCTGTCGCCCATCAGCGCGTCCTGCCAATGGCCTGGATTGACTACCGGAAAGCTTTCGATTCAACCTCTCATAGACTTATCATCTGTCTGTTGGAAAGCTTGAAGGTACATCCACACATAGTGAGATGCATAGAGAGATTGATGCCTCCTTGGAAAACTGGATTTACCATCTCATCTAGGAATCATCGTCTGACGACGAACAAGGTCACCTCCCAGAGGGGCGTCTTTCAAGGGGATAGTATGAGCCCTTCGCTTTTTTGCATCACACTTCTGCCTCTATCTCTCGCACTACGAAATTCTTCTGGATACCTCTGTGGCGACACTAATCAGAGTGAGCATGAGGTCACTCATGTATTTTATATGGATGACCTGAAGATCTATGCCGCTGGTAAAAGCAAACTTCAAACTGCTATAAATATCGTCAAGAACTACACAGGAGAGATTGGGATGGACTTTTGTTTGGACAAGTGTGCCAAAATTCATTTGAAGAAAGGAAAGATTACTGGCGTTTCCAAGGACCTTGAGCTTGTGGATATAAGTATTATTAGACATCTTAACACTGGAGAGACCTTTACATACCTGGGCGTGCCTCTAAACCGCATTCAGGACGTAACATCAGTGAAGGAGTCTCTCCGAAGCAGATACAAGCATCTTCTTCGACAGATTTCGTCTTCCAATCTGTCGGCGTTGAACAAGGTATCTGCGACTAACATGCTTGCCGTCCCGGTTCTATTCTACTCGTTTGGGGTGGTTCAATGGACGAAGAACGAGCTTAAGGCCCTTGATGTCACCACGCGTAAGATCATGCATATGCATAAAAGCTTGCATATCAATTCGTCAGTTCCGCGATTATACATTTCACGCCGTCAAGGCGGACGCGGACTTCTGAATCTCCAATGTCTGCATAACCGAATTGTTTTAAGTACAGCCTACATCGTTGCGAATGGCAGAGATCCTCTCCTAAATATGGCCTGAAACAACAAGATCATTGGCGAAGGAGCGTTCCTTTACAAAGCCGCGGACCAAGCTGCCGAGACCCTTGGCCTGAATTTCAACATCAGAAGTGAGGAAAGTGCATTACTCCATCTAGATGCTTCACGTCTAAAAGCCGAAGTAAAGAATGCAGAGGTTAGTAAATTCCACCAAGAGCTACTCGACAAGCATATGCATGGAAACTTTCACAGAAATGTAGAAAAACAGTCCTTGTCAAAGGAGCAAACTTTTGCTTTCCTCAAATCATCAGGGCTCAATTCAGGTACAGAGGGCTTTATTTTCGCATGTCAGGACGGTGTAATCTCCACCTTAGCATACCGCGCCCGCATTTTATGTTAAGAAGTTCCCAGTGATAGGTGCAGGGCGTGTCATTCACACGCTGAGTACCTAGAACACATACTATCGGGGTGTCCGAACCACGCAGGAACAACGTATATCTATATACATAATGCGGCCCTAAGAGTACTTTATTACCACCTTTGTCGCTCTTACGGTGTTGGTCGTGACCCTGCCCTGCCGAACGCTCCAAGGGATATAGAGTCAATTGTCCGAAACGAGAAGTGCCAGATTTTCTGCAACTACGATTTTCGGGCAGCAGTCTCCGTTGCGCACTCGAGGCCTGACATTGTTCTCCAAGACTTCGAGAAACGAACGATATTCGTGATCGAATTCTCGGCTCCGTCCGAATACAACATCACTGCAAAGGAGAAAGAAAAAGAGGAGAGGTATCAAGACCTTAAAAGAGAGCTGCCACGACTGTACCCAAAATATTCGGTGCGAGCAATTGCTCTTGTGATAGGTGCTTCTGGAGGTGCTAAATTATCACCGGTTCGTAACCTTAAAGCCATACCCGCGTGCCAAAAATATGCCAAGGCACTTGCGAGATGGATGCAGAAAGCTGTCATCCTTGGGTCGCTTCGTGTCCTCAAGACACACGAGGGTTTCGCCGGCCTGTCGTTGTGATTTTGTAGTGCCCTGTGACCACCCATCTCACGGATGTGAGACGTGGCCATGGGTGTGTTTTGCCGCGGTTCTGCTGGGGGCTATTGACATTTTCTTTTTAGATGGCAGTTGCTCTTAGTGGTACACTGCGGTGGTTGCTCAACTTTTTTTTTCAATTATATACACATACATTATAACTATTTTAATAATTACAAATTTTTCATTCATTAGAATTTATTCCTTCGCATCTGTTAACAGTCTCATTTCTGATTCCAAAACGTTTCGTCTCGAGGAAGTTTACGCCGACTTGAAATCACCATGCTAACATCATAAAAGTAAAACATTGTCTTGTGTCTCGTCTCAGATTTGAGACGCAGCCAGACATCCACGTCTTGGAGTCGAACTTAAGACATCACCAATTTGAACTCTAGTCGAAGCATTTTTACTCGGGAAGTTAAAATATATTTTCAGATATACAGCATCTGTGATAGAAACGAAAAAAACTTAATTTTGATTTATCTGTATATTCTATACACACATAAAAATATGCATTTCGAAATTCAAGAATTTTAAATCAGACTAAAATCAAATTCAAAATCCAAATTTAGTGTCCAATAATCAACTCAATGTATAGAATTCCTGAAAATAAAACAAGAATTCAACGATTAAATTTGGACGACCACCACAAAATTGTCCTATTGCAATTCCTAAAAAAACAAAATAAAAAAATTTGTTTCTTTGGACAGAAATAAGAAAGAGGAATGAAAAATGAGAAGGCAACCAGCCAAATCCCCTTCCTTCTCTTTTTTTTCTTTCATCTTTTTTATTTTTATTATTATCAAATCACAATATGAAAGCATGCAGAGTATCTACCAGCGTTTCGGTTTAATTTATCTAAATCAGTTTTAAAATGAATAGAGGACTTATTTTATTTTTTAATATAAAGCATTTCCATGAATTCTCTCTTTCTCTCATTACTTTCACTATGTAAAATTTCTACATTATCCCAGTCAAACTCATGGTCAAATTTTTTTATTTTGTTTTTTTGGAATTGTAATAGGAGCATTTTGTTGTGGTTGTCCAAATTTGATCGTTGATTTCTTGTTTTATTATCAGGAATTCTATAGATTATTATGCATTTCTTTCAAAAATAAAATTTTTTTAATATGATGAAAAATCTTGTTGTGTGATAGATAAATGTATTTCATTAAAAAAATTACGTAACTGTCTGAAAGTCATATAGAAATTTCAAACACCTTCAAATTGAGTTCGGAATCTGTACAAAGAGCACTGGAACATATTTCTAACCGATGCGAAACGTATACTAAAAGTTGTTCTAAAGTTAAAACTTCGCAATTTGTCATTATAAATTAAATTATGAAAAATATATACGAACAGCGAACATCTGAAGGAACTGTGCCAAAATTTTCACAAGTGCTGTTAATTAATTGAATTTAAAAATTAGGTAACTTTAAAGTTATAGTTTTTATGAACAATCGGACTCGTAAGTCAAAAATGAAAAATTTTCCAAAATTTATAGAAGTATAAATATTTGTACTGTCTGGTAGTCAATTTTTTCGAGTGCAGACCGAAAAGTACTTACCTCCGATTGATTTGAAACTAGGTAACCCATGTATTTTGATTCGCTTTCCAGGAAAAAAGAACACGGAAAAAAGTGAAGAGTAACTTTGCCGATTTCGCATCGTAACGCGTTTATGTATATGTATATATGCACTGTACGCATTCTATTATTATTATTATAGATTAGCAGTTCGAAATCGAAGGTTCATTGCCTCCTCTACCCGAGACCGCTACACATCTATATCCTGTGCATCCTCCATCCAGTTCAAGTAATCATGTCCTAGTTCTTTTAAATCATCCCTTACATTTTTCTCCCATCTGTTTCTCGGTCTGCCTAAGGGTCTCTTACCAATCGGTCTCTCTCTTAAAACTTGCGCCACTGTTCTTTCATTTCCCATTCTTGCTACATGCCCCGCCCATCTTATTTTACGCGCTTTCATTACTCTATTAATATTTGCTGACCCGTAGAGAGCATGCAGCTCATCATTATGCAGTTTTCTCCATTCACCGGTCTCTTCGTCCCTTTTTGGACCATAGCTTTTTCTAAGAACTTTATTCTCAAAAACTCTAAACCTATTCTCCTCTCCTTTCATCAGCGCCCACGTTTCGCACCCGTACATGACGACCGGCATTATTATTGTTTTGTAGATTCTTACTTTGATGTTTCTAGATAGCAATCGCGATTTTAATAGTGTGTTTGCTGCATAATAGCACCCATTGCCAGCGTGCAGCCGCGCGACGATTTCCGTTTTAATCTTATTTTCACTAGTTATAATAGACCCGAGGTATTTAAACTCGCTAACCCTTTCGAATTTCATATTTCCGGCCATAAGATCCCCGTCTTGATTACTTTGTTCGGATCTGGCGACGGTCATATATTTTGTCTTCGATTCGCTAACTTCCAAGCCAATATCTTTGGCTTTTGTGATCAAGATTTCTGCATTTTTAGCTACCGTTTCTTTATCATCCCCTAGTAAGTCGAGATCATCCGCATATCCAAGAATTTGTATTATCCCATTGAGGGTAGCACCGGTCGGGTTCGCCTGCACTTGCCTAACCACGTATTCTAAAACTAAGTTAAAAAGGACGCACGAAAGTGCATCGCCCTGTTCCAGGGCATCTCGGATCGAAAACTCTTCAGATAAACTACCGTTTACGCGTATTCTACCCCTACTGCCGCTTAAGCAAATTTCGATAAGTCTAACCAATTTTCTTCGTACACCCAAGAACTCTAGGATCCAGTACATTCGTGCGCGTATAATAGCGTCGTAAGCTTTTTTGAAATCGATAAATACCTGATGCACTACATCTTTAAATTCCCATTTTTTTCTAGCAGTTGCCTAATTGTGAACATTTGATCGCTTGCAGATCGGTTTCGGCGGAATCCACACTGGTGATCCCCAATGATTTCCTCGGCAAAAGGAGTCAGTCTACTTAGGATTACATTAGACAGGATCTTGTAGCACGAAGGTACAAGTGAAATTCCCCGATAACTGTTACAGTCAGTTTTATTGCCTTTTTTGAAGATGGGAATAACGATAGAGGTATTCCATTCTTCCGGCATGCGTTCTGTTTCCCAAACTGTGCGTATTAATTTAATAATTTGTCTTGCGAGGCAAGGGCCTCCATTTTTTATCAGTTCTGACGGTAGGTCGTCGATGCCCGCGGCTTTGTTATTTTTCAACTTCTTTATCGCCATTTTTATTTCTATATCAGCAGGATCATCAATTAATAGATCAGCAGTGTGAATTTCGCCGAGATTACCTTTAACGGGGGCTTCGCGTACGTTTAATAGTTTATCGAAATAGTCTTTCCATAAATTCAGTCTCTCAGTCGCATCGGCTACTAGATTGCCATTTTCGCTCCTCATTACTTCCGTTCTACTTTGAAAGCCTTTCCTTATAAAATTGATTCCCCTGTACATCTCGCGCGGGTTATTCTGTTTATTATGCGTTTCTTTTGCTAGTATTTTATTATTTTCCCACTCCCTTTTCTTGGATCTATAGAGCCTAATTGTACTTTTACTAATCTTGAGATACTTCTTATGTGTTTGATCGCACTTATTTTGTAAACCAATTAATCTGGCCTTCCGACGTTTTTCAGACCTGAGTTTGCACTCTTCGTCAAACCATGGTTTGCTTTTTGTTACTTTCTTTAAACCTATCGTAAGTTTCGCGGCTGTCTTTACTGCCTTTTTTATATTGCTCCACAGGGTTTCCGGATCCTCCTCGCAATTATTATAATCGTCTCTCTGTTCTTGGAGAGCGTCAAAGCTGTTAGAAATCTCAACTTGATAATTTAATGTTTCTGTTGCTGTTTTGAACTTATCTATATTGAAACGAACTGTTGGCTCTGTGCGGCTTCTTTTCTTAGTTATCGCCAGCCTAGATCTTATTTTTACTATCACGAGGAAATGGTCTGAATTTAAATCCGCTCCCCTATACGATCTTATATCGAGAATGTTTGTATGACGTCTTCTGTCAATTAGAACGTGATCAGTCTGATTGTGAGTGTTACCATCTGGTGATCTCCAGGTGGCCCTATGTATATTTTTATGCTTGAAATATGTGCTTTTGACAACGAGGTTCTTTGAAGCTGCAAAGTTTATTACTCTAGTTCCATTGTCGTTACTGACGTCATACAAAACAAAAATGATGTAAAATGTCGATCGATTTGAAGAGGAAAAAAATTATGTTATATATGATTACTGTACGTAATTTACGATTATTCTTACCCAATCGCACGCATAGAGTCTTACACATATGATAGCACGCTCAAACACTTTGAAAAATCGCCCCCGCTGGGGAATCGAACCCTACCTGACTACCTTAAACCTGTCCTAAAACCTAAATATAGCGCACGCCTTAGTCAAGTGAGCTAGGGAACCGCTTAGATTTTTCTGACAAAGTCTCGATCAAGCGGTTTCTCTGAGAAAAACGTGGCCAGCTAAGAAAATAAATGTCTACTTACAATTTTTCAAATTAATCTCTTACAGGTGATATCTAATAAATTGTAACGAGCTGGGGAAAAATATTTTGATTAAAAGTATCAACTCATACAGTAAATATATTATTAGTAATTTGTATGTATTATTATAAAATGATTAAAATTACAATTTTTAAAAACTACATATTTTGTATTTTTGTAAATCAAGACTTGAAGAAATTATTTCGAATGAAATCTTTGGCATTTTTAATGTTACTTTCTTATCATCTCACTTCATTTGAAACGTAACATTAATTAACATAACTGATATGTGTATGAATAAAAAAATAGTTTAAGCATTGTAATAATATATTAAATGCAAAATTGAAATCACTATTTTAAGATGAAACAAACATTGAATAGTGATTCAAATTTAAATTTTTTGCAAAAATAAAATTTTTCTCGTGAGATATGGGGATGCTGAATTAGAATAAAAACCGTTTAATACAAAAAAAATCAGTTTCGAGAAACGAATATTAAAGATCGCGTTATCACAATAGAATTGTAGATTTTATTTTTGTTGAAAATCTTAAGAAAATGAGAAAAAATTTTTTTGTCAATAAATGGTATTGATTTCTACAAACATCAATGTGAAAAGGTTGCAAAAATTATTACTGCTTTAAATATGGAAATTAATTTGAACTAAAATTGTATTACAAATTATTTTTTCATGACACATGCATGATTTCAGCCCTTTTCAACGCCTATGAAGCGGGGCTAAATCTCTACTTTTTGCTCCCTAGGGACTCAAAAGTGACGTCAGAGATGAGTAATGAAAATTATGCATCTATGAGCTCGCATTTTATGATTATCAGCCCACTCACGGTAAAAACTGAGAGGAAATTTTGGTTGCCGATAATAGAATTTTGCGTTTATTTATGGAAGGTTACCATATATACCTGTAAAACTACCATAAATTACCGGAATTTTTCATAAATTTCCGGAAATTTATGGAAATTTAAAAAAATGAATGTTGGGTAAGTGACCATATTCACCTGTAAAATTACCATGAATGACCGACATTTTTCATAAATTTCCGGAAATTTATGGAAATTTTTAAAATTGAATTTTGGGTATTCCATGGTAAGTTACCATATTAACCTGTAAAATTACCATAAATTACCAAAATTTTTCATACATTTCCGGAAGTTTATGGAACATTTTCATAAATTTGCCAAAAAATTGAATTTTGGGTAAGTTACCATATTCACCTGTAAAATTACCATAAATTACCAAAATTTTCCATAAATTTTCGATGATTAATGGAAATTTTAAAAATTGAATTTTGGATAATCTATGATAAGTTACCATAAATCACCTAAAAAATTACCATAGATTAGGTTAACATTAATTCCATGCTTCATCATACAAAATCTAATATGGACTGAAATCATGACTGTATTTCGAGAAATGTCTGAAGTCATCCATTTGTTATGAAAAATATCTTATGCGCCAAGGGGGAGAGGCACTTTTCTATCCCTAGGTGCATAATATACTATTTAATTATTGATTTAAAAAATGATATGTCGAAAACAATGCATTATTCTACTAAAAAAAATTCTTCCAAATAATATAATATTCGAACCTGGGTGGCTAAATCAAGTACGATCTCAATCATTTTTATTGTTATAAGGAATTAAAAATATCATAAGCAAAAAATTCCATAGCAGAAGTAATGTAAAAAAAGTATTTTTTTTATATATAATTTTTCATAATATTTTTATATTCTGAAAATTTGGTACAAAACAAAAAAAACTGTATCGAAATATAAAGTAGAGTTATTCACTATGTTTATTTATAACAATTGTCTCAACTAATATTATGAAAAATGAGAAACCATTATAAAATAGTTTCTGACAATTTATTTCCTTTTGTAAAATGTCAGTGGGTGGTCTGTCTTATAGATTGAGAAGCGAAAATCTGTTGTTTTACTGATAAGCAAGTTATAAGTCGTCCTTCTTTTTTAATTTCAAGCGGACCGCCTAAAAGATTTTTCGGAAAGGGCCTACACGTTTCTAGTTATGCCACTGAAGTTACTCACAATTTCAAACAGTAGGGCTAACAATCTCGCGCAGTGCTCATTGCAATGCGAAAAAGGAGATCGAACTCACTTGCAAAAGTCAAACTCACAATGCTTTGCTTACTATGTGAATTAGTTATTCATACAGTTTACATGTTCAACTGTACTATTCCAAATAGTTATTGAAGCTACTTGTTTTTAGTAATCTTTCTTTTTACAATTTGAAGTAGTAATGCTGACTTTAGGTTTTGTATATTTTGAGATTACAATCTCATTCAGTATAAAAAACTATTTGAATTGTTTCTTGTTCAATGTGAACAAGTAAACTTAAAGTTAACAACACATACAAGTGAATCTAACTATCTACTTTTTTTCGTGAACCCATTGGAAAAGCGGCTCCGTGAATTACGTATTTGTCATTTGCATATTGAGATTTTTAATCTGTTAAATTCTGTTAAATCTGTTAAATTCTGTTCAAAACCAATCGCCGGCAATTTGGAATTCCAGTGACAGATACGCTATTCAAACGACTTTGAAACCCATTCAAAGTCAGGGACTGGATTTTTGTTTCCTGGGTTATTACGAAAATTATAGTGAAAATACCCGGAAATTTGATTATCAAGGTCAATACACCAAAAAAATACGTATTTTATCTCCTAGAAATGTATACCCTTTATCCATTACTTCTTGAAAAAAATGGCATCATGTTCCAACAAGTATATATTGCCAAAACTCCAGGAACTAAGAACTTTTCGGAACTTCATCCAAAAGTACTTCCCTCCGATCGGAATAATATTAGGTAATACCCACGTGTTTCAACTCGCTCATTATAAAAATTGTAGTGAAAATGCCCAAAAATTTAATTTTCAATGTCAAAACACCAAAAAAAAGGTATTTTTCTATTTTTTCACTATGTTCCGATAAATATTGTTTGGAGACAGTGGCGAACGCAGGGAGGGGTTTTGGGGGTTCACCCCCCCCCCCCCGAAGTTTCTGAAAATATTCAAAAGTTGAGTTTAATAATTTCCCTTTACCGAGCTAGAGTGAAAAAACCAAGGGATGAAGATTTTCTTGATGCTAAAGTAAGTGTTATTGCAATTTTGCATATTTTCATTGAATAAAGTCTCCATGAGTTTGTATTTTTGTATAAAGTTGAGAACTCTTCGTGTATGAATTAGGAAAAGATTTCGTTAATTTGAAAGTCCTCGAAAAAGCTAAAAGAAAAGGTATTTCTTATTTTGCAGTAGATTATGTTTTGTTATATAATTGAATAATTATTATTTTCAAATGTGGGTAGATTAAATATATTTTAAGTATTCTTATCGTACCTTCAAAACCAATGAACGAACAACTATCTCTCAGTAAACGAAACCCAACAGAAGGAAGATTTTAGGGAATTATACTCACTTTTTTTAGTAATATCCATGTTGTTATGATTGCTATTTAATTTATTGTCTAAAGCAACTAAATTACATAATATTTCTTACAAATACTTTTCTAAATTCTTTTAAATTCAAAATCAATACCGGTGTCGTTCACTAAATATAGGGTGTCGCTCACTGAAAATGTGGTGTCGTTAACTAGATTTGTATAAATTATTTTATAATAAATATAACTATAGTTTGTCAAAGAATAATTATATTACTGGGTGCTGTCTGAAAGCTATAAAAATCTACCCTTTCAGATGAATCCAACTTCGTTACCAAACGATTGAATGGATTAGCTCTTCTCAATGTTCATAGAGATCGACAAATCAGCACTGATCAAATATTAGATATCATGGCTGAAAAACCGAGAAAAATGAGTATAGCACTGTATAGTCGACAACTTGATAACAGAGTTTAATTGTTTGTGAAAATTTATTTATTAACAATTAGCAGGAATAGATTGAATACATATAAGTGAGACGGTTGAGCCACCGTGATCTTAAGTTTACATGGTACCGGATTTAAATAAATATCCTATGCTGGAAATTGATCTTCCGTCACGTCGCACAGTCCAGAAAAAATGACTTTTTTGGTTCAAAATAACGTACAGCCCACAAATATTGACCGATTGTTACCAAAAAAATTTGTTAGAAAAGCTGATGAGACTTCAAAATATGACGAAAAAAATTGCCATTTCTTCTATTTGACGTTCCCGATCCTCGTCAATCACAGGGACATTATTGAAATCACCTAAGTTTCATAGAGTAACATTAGTCAACGACATTCCAATATTACATAATAAACAAAAAAATTTCTTGTAAACAAATTATTTGTTGAAAGAATGTTTCCTACGATTATCCATAATTTTACGTTTTTTTTAAGTTCTGTTACAAGAAATTTGGATAAAAACAATATAATGATGAAGATATTTCTTCTTAAGATTATTTTTGTCAATATTATAAACAAATTTATTATACAAGTGCATTAATCAGGCATTTTTTGACGGAAAATGAGTTTTTTTCGATTTCAATTTTTTAAATTAGGAACTTTATGATCATTTTAGCAAAATTTATGATTTATGATGAAAAAATGCATGATTGGGGCATCCGACGACGGAAAAATGCTGAGAGACTTAAACCGAAAGGACTGAGATTGAAAACAAACTTTTCGTTGACAAACAACAAAATAATGCATATGTTTATTAAATTTGTTCAACACATCATAGAATTTATCAACTAATTATGAGTGTCAATGAAATTATCATCAAGTTCCCAATTAAAATGACTAACATAAAAAAAAACAATTTTTCCATTGACAGATGCCCGAATAATGCATTTGTTTAAAAAAATCATAAAATTGATCAACTATTCATGAATGTTGCTGAATTGATTATGAATATCCCAATTGAAAAGTCTGATATAAAAAAGAAAGAATTTTTCCGTCGACAGATGCCCCAATAATGCATTTTTACATTCTCATCTAGAGAAGGTATTATATTTGTGTAAAATTTGCCCCCCCCCCCCCCGGTTTTTGTCAAATGTCCACGTTTTGAGACCCCCTGAACCCAAAAAACAGGTTTTTACGAATGCGTCTGTCTCTCTTTGTATGTATGTACATATGTAAATATGTATGTGGGCGGGTGTGTATGTATGTAGATTTTTAGTCTGTTAGCACGATAACTTTCGAACGAATTGATTGATTGGATTGGGCTTTGGTATACTTTTCAAGTATCCTAAGATGAAGGTCAAGTTCGTCAGCCAGCCATTTTTGGTCAAAATTCAAAAAGTGAGAGCATTTTGAAAATTTTTGAGACCATTTTTTTCAAAATTTGAGAATTACGTGTTCGGCTGTTAATAGTACTCGGAAATTCGAACAATTTATTTTCATGACATTTTCTGATAAAATGAAAATTTCCAGAGTTACAGTATTTTCAAAATCCAAAAAAATAAACGAAAATTAACATTTTCAGCCAAACAACGCACGATACGAAAAAAAGTCAACATAAGAAAAATGTTTCTTTTTGCACGCCCTGCAAGATTATCATAACGACTTTTTGAATTTCCTTGAAAAATCAAAATTTCACATTTTTATTGCACAAAAAATAATTAAAAATCCAAAAATTCAATTTTACGGCCAAACTATGCAAGACACGACAAATAATGATTGAACAAAGTTTGTGCGTAACAAAAAAAAAAAATCTGCCCGCTTGGCGGGCACATTCTCATATGTTATTTGGAAATTATTTGAACCTTGCGTTACACGCTCGGTTCTGTGCACCGTATGATAGAAACGAAAAAGTCACGAATAAAACAAAAACTGCGCATCCTATCAGAACATGATTTATAACAAATTTGTACCTCTTCTTTGGATGAACAAATTTTGTCTCTGTGATTTTTCTCGTAGCTTGTGTTATTCGTCCAAAAATTTAATTGTAATATTTACAATGCTGTCTTTTACGAATGAAACAAAAACTACGCATCATATCAAAAAGTGAATAATAACAAATTTGGAGATCGTTTTTGGGTGCATAATTTTGTTCAATTCATCTTTGGTCGTATCTTGCATAGTTTGACAGCAAAATGAAATTATTGATTTTTCATTATTTTTTTTGTGTGATCAAAATTTGGATTTTTGATTTTTCAAAAAATTCAAGAAGTTGTTACGAAAATATTGTAGGGTGTTCGAAAAGAAAACTTTTTCTCCGCTTGACTTTCTTTCATATCGTGCGTTTTTCGGCATAAAATGTTCATTTACGTTTGTTTTTTGTAATTTTGAAAATGCTGTAACTTTTTGAATTTTGATCAAAATTAGCTGGTTAACGAACTTGTCCTTTCTTTTTAGGCCCTAAAAAAGTGTGCCAAAGCACAACCCAATCTGATTATTTTTTCGAAAGTTATCGTGCCTACAGACAGACAGACTACAGACTACAGACTACAGACTACAGACTACAGACTACAGAC